>JARQOC010000002.1:717191028-717415738 GCA_033576535.1 Allobates femoralis | reverse complement strand
CCGGCTTTCAATCATAGGGGTGGTCCACAGAGCATCTACAGTCAACAATCATTATACTGTGTGCTGCAGCTGTAAGCACGTCCTGACACTGACAGCTGACCCTGTGGCGCATCTGTCAGAGCGTGCTGTTACACAAACTGCCTGGGTGTACTTACACCCGCCACTCACAGTACGATTAGTGACTGTACACGCTCTATGCACCGCCCACATGATAGAAAGCCAGTGGCTCCCTGGAGGAAATGAGCTGATTTTCTCCCGGTAGCTGCACTTTTAGTAAGGTGACCTGGCTATAGCTGGCGGACAGAATAATAAGGATTAATCAGGAATGCATGGCTTTCCTTACCTGCAATGACGATGGCAGTGATGGTCAGGGCTACCACATGGGGTCTGTACTGAGATTCCACTCGAGGAAGAAAGTGCAAAACCAAGAAGAGGCAGAGGGCACAGGTCATCTCCACCAGGGCACCCTGCCAAGGGGTCATATTCAGGGGCTCTTGCACCCCCCATCCCACTCATGTAGAGGAGACAATCGCAGCTGCCAGAAGATGGGCATCAGCAACTGGGACAGCACCGCACCCACAAATTGTGCACCCACCCTTAAGATGATGTGTAAGCCAGAGGCCCGTGCCCGCAGCCACTGCTCCAAACAGCCACATGGGTTGCAGAATGCACCTTGGGAGGTAAGGCAGTGCAGCACAGTTAGCAAGTAGGTCAGAGTGAGTGCCAGCCAGAGCTGAATGTGGCCTATTGTTCCAAGTAGGACCATCTCCCTGGTGCAGCAGCTTAGTTGCAAGGTGGATATAACTTCTATGAGAAGATCATGTGTCTGTCCGGAGCGCACCTTTGAGTGGGTCAACGAGCGCAGAAATTCGCATAGTGCCACGATGCAGCCAACCACGGCCACTGAGCCCAACAGAAGATGCATGATGCCCTTCTTTTAAGTGCAGGGACACAATCACTGTTCCTCCAGTGCTTGATATGTGGGCACAGTCAGTATTCCTCCAGTGATGGGTATATGGGCACATTCAGTATTCCTCCAGTGATGGGTATATGGGCACATTCAGTACTCCTCCAGTGATGGGTATATGGGCACATTCAGTACTCCTCCAGTGATGGGTATATGGGCACATTCAATACTCATCCAGTGTTTGGTATATGGGCACATTCAGTATTCCTCCAGTGCTGGGTGCAGTTACTTTTTCAGTGCTGGGTATGTAGGCACTGCCTCCTGTGCTGGGTATGTAGGCACTACCTCCTGTGCTAGGTATGTGGGCACTGCCTCCTGTGCTAGGTATGTGGGCACTGCCTCCTGTGCTGGGTATGTGGGCACTGCCTCCTGTGCTTGTCTATGTGGGCACTGTCTCCTGTGCTAGGTATGTGGGCACTGTCTCCTGTGCTAGGTATTTGGGCACTGCCTCCTGTGCTGGGTATGTGGGCACTGTCTCCTGTGCTAGGTATGTGGGCACTGCCT
Organism: Allobates femoralis; assembly: GCA_033576535.1. Taxonomy (NCBI): domain Eukaryota; kingdom Metazoa; phylum Chordata; class Amphibia; order Anura; family Aromobatidae; genus Allobates; species Allobates femoralis. Next base: position 717,414,267 of record JARQOC010000002.1, on the reverse strand, counting down.
CCTGTGCTGGGTATGTGGGCACTGTCTCCTGTGCTAGGTATGTGAGCACTGCCTCCTGTGCTGGGTATGTTGGCACTTACTCCTGTGCTGGGTATGTGGGCACTGCCTCCTGTGCTGGGTAAGTGGGCACTGTCTCCTGTGTTGGGTATGTGGGCACTGCCTCCTGTGCTGGGTAAGTGGGCACTGTCTCCTGTGTTGGGTATGTGGGCACTGTCTCCTATGCTGGGTATGTGGGCACTGTCTCCTGTGCTGGGTATGTGGGCACTGTCTCCTGTGCTGGGTAAGTGGGCACTGTCTCCTGTGCTGGGTAAGTGGGCACTGTCTCCTGTGCTGGGTATGTGGGCACTGTCTCCTGTGCTGGGTATGTGGGCACTGTCTCCTGTGCTGGGTATGTGGGCACTGTCTCCTGTGCTGGGTATGTGGGCACTGTCTCCTGTGCTGGGTATGTGGGCACTGTCTCCTGTGCTGGGTATGTGGGCACTGTCTCCTGTGCTGGGTATGTGGGCACTGTCTCCTGTGCTGGGTAAGTGGGCACTGTCTCCTGTGCTGGGTATGTGGGCACTGTCTCCTGTGCTGGGTAAGTGGGCACTGCCTCCTGTGCTAGGTATGTGGGCACTGGCTCCTGTGCTGGGTATGTGGGCACTGTCTCCTGTGCTGGGTATGTGGGCACTGTCTCCTGTGCTGGGTATGTGGGCACTGGCTCCTGTGCTGGGTATGTGGGCACTGTCTCCTGTGCTGGGTATGTGGGCACTGTCTCCTGTGCTGGGTAAGTGGGCACTGTCTCCTGTGCTGGGTATGTGGGCACTGTCTCCTGTGCTGGGTAAGTGGGCACTGCCTCCTGTGCTAGGTATGTGGGCACTGTCACCTGTGCTGGGTATGTGGGCACTGGCTCCTGTGCTGGGTATGTGGGCACTGTCTCCTGTGCTGGGTATGTGGGCACTGTCTCCTGTGCTGGCTATGTGGGCACTGTCTCCTGTGCTGGGTATGTGGGCACTGCCTCCTGTGCTGGGTAAGTGGGCACTGCCTCCTGTGCTAGGTATGTGGGCACTGGCTCCTGTGCTGGGTATGTGGGCACTGTCACCTGTGCTGGGTATGTGGGCTCTGTCTCCTGTGCTGGGTATGTGGGCACTGCCTCCTGTGCTAGGTATGTGGGCTCTGTCTCCTGTGCTGGGTATGTGGGCACTGCCTCCTGTACTCTGCTTCTCTTCTGTAACTTGCCCGCAGCGTGCTCCTCCAGCCGATTCTTCCTGCAAGCCAGCCAATGTGTCAGAACAGGACACGTGTGACGACACAAAGGAGGCGTGTGAGGTGATGACATCACAATCATGTGGGCGGAGTTGTGTCCCCACCTCCTGCAGCAGTTCAGTGCCCCCTCCCTGTCCTGTGCCCCCCTGCAGGCAGATGTGTGCAGCTCAGGTTACAGCCCGCAGGGCCCCATGGATCTGCTGCATTCTGCTGAGCTCTGCAGTCACACATCACATGGGAGCTGTATTGCAGTATTGTGTATCTAATCTGCGCCTTTTTAACCTTTGCCCCCAACTCTTCAAAGTAGACAAATGTTACAAGAAGGAAAAACATAAAGTTACAAATTTACCTGCATCTTCTACCTCTCTGTCCTATTATACATGGGACATGCTGCAGCCAATATCAATAGGAAACACATAAGGAACAGTGCAGACACCACCAATAGGAGGCACTGCGGGCACTACCAATAGGAGGCACTGTGGTGGGCACTACCAATACGAGGCACTGTGGTGGGCACTACCAATAGGAGGCACTGTGGTGGGCACTACCAATAGGAGGCACCACGGCCACTATCAATAGGAGGCACTATGGTGGGCACTACCAATAGGAGGTACCACAGGCACTACCAATAGGAGGCACTGTGGGCACTATCAATAGGAGGCACTGTGGTGGGCACTACCAATAGGAGGCACCATGGGCACTACCAATAGGAGGCACTGTAGTGGGCACTAGCAATAGGAGGCACCACGGGCACTACCAATAGGAGGCACTGCGAGCACTACCAATAGGAGGCACTGCGGGCACTACCAATAGAGGCACCACGGGCACTATCAATAGGAGGCACTGCGGGCACTACCAATAGAAGGCATTGTGGGCACTACCAATAGGAGGCACAGCGGGCACCACCAATAGGAGGCACTGCGGGCACTACCAATAGGAGGCACTGCGGCACTACCAATAGAAGGCACTATGGGCACTATCAATAGGAGGCACACGGGCACTATCAATAGGAGGCATGGGGCACTATCAATAGGAGGCATGCGGGCACTACCAATAGGAGGCTCTGTGGGCACTATCCATATTTAGGCACTGCGGGCACTAGAAATAGGAGGCACTGCAGGCACTATCAATAGGAGGCACTGCGGTCACTATCAATAAAGGGTGCTGCATACACAACAGACACCATCAATAAGGGGCACTGCAGGCACTATCAATAAAGGGTGCTGTGTACACAACAGACACCATCAATAAGGGGCACCGCAGGTACTATCAATACGGGTCGCTGCGGGCACTATCAGTAAAGGGTGCTGTTTACACAACAGACACCATCAATAAGGGGCATCGCAGGTACTATCAATAAGGGGCGCTGTGGGCACTATCAATAAAGGGTTCTGTGTACACAACATATGTGGCGCCCCGCAACGAGTGCGTCACAGGAGGGTATTGCAGCCATAAATGCAGCAGCAATATTCTCTGACCCAGTAGTTATGTGGTTAACTCAGAGATTCATACCCTGCATGCAACACTAGTAGAGGGGACCAATCCAGGTCCTGGTGGGCGGAGTGCAAGGATAGTGTGTAGGAGAGGTTAACACAATTAGAAAGAAGTTCTAGTCTGGGGTCTGGAGAAGCAACAGCAACTTAGAAGACCTCTGCAGACTTCCAGCTCTGCAACCTAGGAGAGGGGGTTGCACAGTCGGTGCAGCCCCCTGGCCACCTTCTACCGGCCATCTCCTCACCCTTACCACGGTTGAGCACCATTACTCCCTGTGCATCACCAACCGAACTTGGGCATCCAAATGCGGGTCCAAAACTACCCCACGCCCTTATACAGCCGGTTTGCTGGTACCGAAGCTAGCAGCAGTTCAGCTTTGCTATGCAAACCAGAAGAGTGGAGGAGCAACTTTACAGGAGCACCCCACCACCCGCCAAATTCCAGTCGTCTAACCAGCAGTGTACCCACCGAGGGATCCCAGGCTCCCCAAAACATCCATCACGTATACTTTGGATAGGGATTGGAGCAGCCTCCCTGTACCCGTTCTGGTATTCCTGGGCGACAAAGCCAAACACTTAGCTAGAATAGAGGAACACCGCGGATCTCTGAGGGACACCTATCACTGCTGAGTCCACCCGGTCCACTACCCGTTAACTGTATGCCATGTACTGCTTGCTGGTTACAGTAAAATACCCGTTACAGAGACTTACAGTGTCCGTGCTTCCTTATGACTACGTCCGTCTGCACACAAGGTAACCGTAGCTGCCGCAGAACATCTTATGCAGCTCCAGCCTCCGGGGATCACCGCTCAGCCTGTGGGGAGCGTTCCATCTTGCTGCTGTCCATCCCCCGGAGGTCCCGCAGCGTCGGTAGGACTTACCGAACTACTCATAGGTGGCGTCACGAAACAATTAACCCCTTAATCTGTTCCCACAAGACGTCTTCAACTTTTGATCTGCACTCAACCGGGCCCCACTGCCGGCAGGCGCGGTCCACCCGTGACAAGGAGGAAGGAGCTACTGCCTGTCTAAACCGGAGTCCTGGCCACGGTGAGTGACATACACCAGCAATAAGGCGCACCACAGTCACTAATCAATAAGAGGCACTAAGGGCACTATCAATAAGGGGCGCTGCGGGCACTATCAATAGGGATGCTGTAGGCACTATCAGTAAGGGGCACTGCAGGCACTATCAACAAGGGGCACTGCTGGCACTATCAATAGGGATACTTTGGGCACTATCAATAGAGACACTACGGGCATAATCAATAGGGACACTCTGGGCTATCAATAAGGGCCGCTATCAATAACGTGCAGTGTTGGCACTGCCAATGGGGCAATGTGGATATTATCAAAAGGAGACACTGCGGACACTATCAATAAGGGGCAATGAGTGCACTATCAGTAGGGCACACTGAGGATACTAATAATAGGAGACAATAGACACTATCAATAAAGGGCACTTTCAATAAGGTACAATGTGGGCACTATCTATAGGAAACTGCGGACACGATAAACAAGGGGCAATGTGGGCACTATCAGTAGGGCGGCATCATGGATACTTTCACTAGGTGCCACTGCAGATACTATCAATAGGGGGCACTGTGGAGACTATTAATATCGGACACTGCTGACACTCATTTGGTGACATAACACTATAAATATGGCACTCTGCTGAGGTGGTAGCATAACTCCCAATTTACTATAACTAAAGGCCCCTTTCACATCAGCGGTTTTTGCTTATCGTGGCAGATATGGTGAAAAAAATGCATCTGCCGCGATTAACGCATAACCGCTGCACCTGCGGCACAGTTGCGGCAAGCCCCATACAATGTCTATGCGGGCTTGCGGCCGGTGCGGCAAGTGCGGTATCGGCACTTGCGGCAGGTGTGGCTGCAAAAAAACTGCGACTGACTCGCGGTTTTTTTCGCGGCCGCACCTGCCGCAAGTGCCGAAACCGTGCTTGCCGCACCTGCCGCACACTTACCGCAAGCCCCATAGACATTGCATGGGCCTTGCCGCAACTGTGCCGCAAGTGCAGCGGTTATGTGTTAATCGCGGCAGATGCGTTTTTTTCACCGCATCTGCCGCGATCGGCAAAAACCGCTGATGTGAAAGTACCCTAAGTTAACATAAAACAATTCACACTGACACCATTTAGGAGTAAACTGGCCACGGGGTATAATTGAGGTTACCTTTACAACATAAAATCATCTGATTTCCATAAATAAATAATTAATAATACTCACTAAAAACCATTAAACATGAATAAACACAGTCCGTCTAACATTATCTGTGGAGACTTTATCAAATACACCTCAAAATTCACTCAGCGGGACGCTGGTTCTTCCGCTCCTCAGGTGATCTGACAGGATCATCCTCTTCAGTGTACCTTATAACAGGTGATAGACGCCCCCTTTTCCATTTACCAATCAAATATATCGAATTTTGTCGCATTTTTTTTCCAGAACATTCCTAAACACCTCAGATATAGGATACTAGGGAAATAACTTGGGTTAATCCAATATAATAACGTCACCAAAAAACTCAAATATTACATTAAAAACTGATAAAATGAAAATGTAATTATTAAACAATAAATATAACTGGTCTATGCCACCATGCGCGATAGCGCACAATCATAACTGCCAGGAATCTGTCTGTGTCAGCCATAGTGACAGATCACAGAGCAGCGGGCCTGACTGGTTGCTATGGGAGACGAGGCCTTGCTGAATTTTGATAGACGAGGCTCAATTTTTATGAATAGAAAAGAATCAGATACCTGGTGTGCAGGATATGTGGTCATCAGAATGGGGGTCCTGACCTTGCTCCGCTACACATGCCTCCTCAGGGGATGTGATATTTGCGGGGATCAGTGGTTGAACACCCCCAGTCCTAGGTGCTGACAGACCACACTCTGTATATGTTAATGCGCCACTTCAGTGTTTTTTTTCAGCGCAGTAGTGGGACTTTAATTGTCCCCTTGTCCCCAATATTATACTCACCTTCCGCCATCTACATCCAGCGTCACTCTAATCCTGTGGCGCCATCTTGTACCCCTAACCTTTGACTGGCCGGAAGTCAGAAGTTACGTCACAAGCTCTGAATGCAAGTCTATGAAAGCCAGAACAATGCTACCATAGACTTGTATTGATTTGTGACTTCTGGGACACACTTGAGTGGTGCTATAAGAGGGTCTAGTCTGGGGGTTGCATTTGTTAAAGGGGTCTAGTTTGTCATCCATATTCATTTAGGGGGACTAGTCTTGGTTCATATCTAGAAGTCTAATGAGGTTTGTATTTTTTAGGGGATGCTGGTCTAGGTTCTATATTTATTAAGGTAACCAGATCTGCGGTCTCTATTTATTAAGGGTATGGTTTGGATCTATATTCCTTTAGGGGCTCTGGTCTGGAGTTTATATTTGTTAACAGGGTCTGGGCAATGGCGTAATTTCAGGCCCAGGGGCCCCGATGCGAAAGCTCCAACAGGGCCCCCAATTATTGGAAATCTTTAATAGTATTAGTCTTCTTCTATATGCCAAAGGGACTTTTGGGCCCCTTAGGCTGCAGGGCCTGGGGTGTGATCGCAACCCCTGCACCTATTGTAGTTACGCTCCTGGGTCTGGGTCTATATTCGGGGAGTCTGGTCTGGGTATGTATTTAGGGAGTCTGATCTAGGGTTTGTAGTTTTTAAGAGGGTCCTGGGTTAGTATTTAGGGAGTCTGGTCTGAGGTTTATATTTGTTAAGAGGGTCTGGATGTATATTCGGGGAGTCTGGTCTGGGTCTGCGAATAGGGGTGTCGAGTCTGTACTTAGAGGATTTGATTGTTCATTTTAATCACTTCAAACTGGCCTGGGTGTTCTTTGGGCAACCATCAGCATCCTTACGGGGAGTCAATGGATTGCCATGGCAGCCTGAGGGAAACCACATTCACTGCCCTGTTTGTTCTTCTTTGAAATCCTGCCAAGGTCCCTGCTTCATAGGAGGTTTAACTTTTGTGGAGCCCACTGGGACAGGGTACTCGGTACCGGACCAGGGTATCACGGGGGGTATCACGGCAGTCCTTGGTCCGGACCGTGTCCCGAGCCCACAAGTAAAAGGGGGGAATATTTACAGGGGATAATATTGTCGTGATGCCACCCACGGGTTGTGGTCAATGAGGGGACCACCGCTGCAGGGTACTTCTGTCAGGAGGATGGATGCTGCAGCAACGTGAATGAGCCCGCCGCGGGTCAGGCTGCTCCAGACAGGGTGCAAACATGTAATAAAGAGCTCTGTTTGCAGGGAATCACACACGGGAGACTGAAGCAGTGTTCACCAGGTTTTACTTGCAAATTCTTAGTGCAACTCAAACAATTCACGGTACAGTTCTCACAATTAACTCCGGACAGTCTCTGAATCCTCTTCAGCCAGGCTTCCTCTCTGAGACGCTTCACTTTCTCTGTAACCTTTCCGACTTTTCTCTCATCTGTTCTTCCCTGTGGGTTGTATGGCGGCAACTCGGTCCCTTTATTTGGCTCCCCCCTGCATGTGTGGGTGGCTAGCCTGGGTCCTATGGCGCTGCTGTGCCTCCAACCCATGTGGTAGCAACTTTGACCTGGAATCAGAGTCCCTCTTCGGTTTGTCTGGGATCCGGCGTATAGCTGTGGTCCCCCTCAGTGCCAACACTCTGGTCCCAGTCTAGCCTTGGGTGTCCCTATCTTGCAAGGGATCACCGGGCTCACTCCGACCCATGTGTTTACCTGAGTATGTCAAGGGAAACCTGTCCCGCCTGTAGTCGGTCAATGCTGCCGTACTCTTCGGACCCGGTGGCACCGGTCCGGTCTCTGTCCTTCCTTTCCCTTGGGCTGCAGGCTATGGAGCGGGCTTTCTCTCCATGGAACGGTGTCTCTGTGGATTCTGCGCCTCCAGGCAGCCCTGTCCCTCAGGAAAGTGTCACTCTGCTGTTCTTGGCTTCTCGGCACTCACTGGCCTGCTAACTCACTCCGCCTACTGTTCTCCTTTTGTACTAGGTTTGTCACCTGACCTACATTCCACCCACTTCCCTCTAAACCCTAGCACCCCTTGCCCGCCTAGAGTCCCGGGCTCCGGGTTGGGTGTTGTATTCTGTGGGTGAGTGTGTTAAAGGTGTTTGGTGTACAAACTGTCTCCACCTACCTGGCTGCAGTTCATACCTGTGGCCACCCTGGTCGCAGGGGCGCCACACTTTATAATGCAATACTGTTCACAAATCCAGGTCTTCTATACAGACTGAAAAAAGAGAAAAAAAAGTTTTGAAAACAAATATAACTTATGGGTCTGATAAAATGGCGACATAAATTAATTTCTTTTTTTTTAAGAATTCAGATTTTTTTTTAGCCACTGAGATAGTAAAAAACTATATAAATGTGTAATTGTATTCACATCAATAATTATGTTACCAAGCCATTATGCCATACACCAAATGGTAAAATTAATGGTATCTTCCAAAATTACTACTTGTCCCGCAAAAAAACAAGCCCTCACACAATATGTTGACAGAAACTGGAAAAAAAATAAGACACCCCCTGAAAATAAGACCTAGTAGAGGTTTTGCTACACTGCTAAATATAAGGCCTCCCAAGAAAGTAAGACCTATCAGAGTTTTTTTTTTAAACATGCCCACCGAAAAGATGCATGCAGCTGTGATTCATATGGTACTGGTATTATAGTAGACCACTGATGTTGTCCTGTATGTATTCTTGGCGCCGCTCTGACCTCGCTAGCTCAGCGCCATCAAAAGCAGCTGCCGGCCAATCAGAGGCCAGCAGCTAACGCCGGTGCATGACGTTACACGCGGGCCTATGATTGGCCGGCAGCTGCTGGCCTCTGATTGGTTGGCAGCTTCTATTGATGGCGCTGAGTCAGCCAGCTCAGAGCGGCGCCTAGAATACATACAGGACAATGGTGGAGGACCGGTGAGAAAAGGGGTGTGTGTGTGTTTTTTTATTCAGGTTACGTAATGGGGATATTGGGGGCTGCAAGGAGATGATGGAGGCTGCAAGCGGATGATGGGGGCTGCAAGGGGATGATGGGGGCTGCAATGGGATGATTGGGATGATGAAGGCTGCAAGGGGACAATGGGGATGAAGGGGGCTGCAAGGGGATGATAGGGGCTGCAAGGGGATGATGGGGATTTTGGGGATTGCAAGGGGATGATGGGGATGATGGAGATGATAGGGCTTCAATACGACATACCCTGAAATTAAGACCTAGCACATCTCTGGGAGCAAAAATTAATATAAGACACTGTCTTATTTTTGGGGAAACGGGGTAGTAGAATCTAAAATAGTCACAGTGGCCACTGTGAAAATTGAAGGATTTTTAAGATTTATAATAAAGATCAAAATATGAAAAAAAAATGTAATGCAAAAACCTGATTTAAATAATTGGTAATTTTCTGGCTATAGCTTCCTTTACATGGCTCATGCCCCAGAAGACCTGATATCATAGCATTTTATTTTGTTACTGCAAATTGCACTTACACCCTGTCCCTTTTTTCTGACCTGCAACAAATGGGTAATTTGCTGCAAAATTGAAAGTCTAAATGATGAACTAAAATCACAACAAATTCTGATTTTTTTTAAATACTGGATTTTCCCTGTAAAGGTCCTTTATTCTCAGTGGCAGTTGTAGTAGCCATCGTATTACTTGTACCCCAGACGAATGAATTGGACGGCAGTGTATCTCCCCCATACCTCTCATATTTCTGCCGAGGGGTCTTTTCAGCTCACAGATAAGCTTACACTCATTACATTCATACCTGAGAGCTTCCAAATCGGGATGACCTTGAGAATATTTGGCTACCAGTATAAGCAGTGACTGTGTCCAGTGTATATTCCATGCACTAGGAAGCTGTAATCTGCATATAATGTAGACTTTATATTGTGCTGATACATTAGCAGTTTGCAGACATATAGCCTTTGCTATCTATAGAAAGGTCCGATCACTGGCTACGTGCATTCCATACATGCAACAGGTGGCTTCCGAAAATCCGAAGCTGAGCTACACGCTCCAGTTTAGATTCTAAGGTACGCTAGGAGTTGTAGTCCACAAAGAAGTTTAGAAGTTTTAATTCAGAAATCTCTGAAGATTTGTATTATAATTATAATTTCCATTTTTTTTTTAAATAAATCAATAGTTTTTCTTCTCTGATAGCCTTTTGCACAAGTCACTGTCTCAGAATTACAGGATGAAATCTGTATATAGAAGTCCATACACTGAGAGATCAGGATTAGGGATGAGCAAAAATTCTCAGTACTATTCGTTATTTGTTCAAATAGTAAGGTACCGTATTCGTTATACAGTAAGATATTCATTACTCACATCGCGAGATTCGAGTCCCCATCCCACATGTTTGGCGCCCAATTTTCAGCCACTAAACATGCTGCGATTGATTGCCATTCACGGTAATGCCGTAGCCATCTTAGCTCCTGGCACTACTCTGTGAGTGTGGTGCCCCGCACCGAGTGCGTCACAAGAGGGTATTGCAGCCAAAAATGCAGCAGCAATGTTCTCTGACTCGGCAATCACACGGTTAACTCAGAGATCCATACCCTACATGTATCACCTAGCATAGAGGGCCAATCAGGTCCTGGTGGGCGGAGTGTAAGGGTAGTGTGTAGTAGAAGTTTGGTCCAGCTAGAGTAGAGTCTGAGAGTGTAAGAGCAACGTAGAAGACCTCTGCAGATTCCCAGCTCTGCAACCTAGGAGAGGGGGTTGCACAGTTCCGTGCGGCCCCCTGGCCAATTCCCTGGCCCATCTCCCGGTCATCACCGCGGTTGAACACCCTTATTCCCGGTGCCTAATCAACCGAACTACGGGCGTCAACATGCGGGTCCAAAATCACCCCGTGCCCATCTACAGCCGGTTTGCTGGTACCGAAGCTAGCAGCAGTCCAGCTCTGCTATGCGAACCAGAGGAGTGGAGGGACCGCTTTACCCCACTACCGGCAGGCGCGGTCCATCCGTGACAAGGAGGAAGAAGCAAACGCCTGTCTAAACCGGAGTCCCGGCCGCGGTGAGTCATGAGTAGCCAGCCACATCGTGTCATCGGGTCTATATAATACCCATGTTGAGCACACTGCATCCAGATAAAGCATAGGTAGAGATTCTGCTGGAGAAGGGACAGTGTCTTATCGTGTTCCAGTACCTGCTGGTGTAATATTAAGCAAAACAGTCACTTTTCAGTGCTAAGTCACAATACTGCTTTTAGCTGTAATTGGTGTAGGGTTAGCTGCTGGAGTAGGGCTCCACTACCGGCAGGCGCGGTCCATCCGTGACAAGGAGGAAGAAGCAAACGCCTGTCTAAACCGGAGTCCCGGCCGCGGTGAGTCAGAAAATGGCGTCACGAACAGGATACGAGCAGGCCCGTTCCCTAACGGGTATATTGTGCTTAAAAGACTTTATTTCAACAATTTGGACTTTGTTCGTCCCAAAAAGAACTTTTCCCGCCTTTTCACCGTTGGGCCAAGATGGCGCCCAAGATGGCGTCCCCGCCATGAGGATCCGCCACGTGCAAGCCCAGGGGTGAGCCACCGCCTCTCTTCGTGGGAGGGCTAAAGGCAAAGGCGCCAAAATCATTGTCCGCCCTGATTGCTCGAATCAGGACATTTTCCCACCATTGGACTACAAAAGCCCCCAAGGAACTGGGAGTCAGACGATTCTTCACCAGCTCTTCACCAGAACGTTTACCAGGTAGAGACGGGTGTGGTTCCTCCAACAAGATGACCAGTACAAGACTCTATGACCTGATGCGAGAAGTGGAAGCCGAGGCCAGAGCAGCAATAGGCCATCCTTGTCCGGGTCCCGTCCTCAACATAGACGGCAGCTCCGACTTCTGGCAAGAAGCTCTGCAAGACCTCCGGGTGAGACTATTCGAGACCGTAGAGTGGACGATCCGCAGTTGGAGCGCGAGCTTGGGCAGCAGACTACATCGTGCGATGCAGCAGAGCCGCTCGAGTGCAACCACTCCAGGACCAGACAACATCTCGAGTTTCAGCACCGCCTCACCCACGCCGACCACCTGTCCCGCCTCGTCTCCGGAGCCGATAGACTGCATCATCCCGGTAGAGACCACAGCTCATCCCACTCCAGAGCCTGGAACTGAGTCTGTGTTTGAGCCGGAGATTACAACGCGCTCCAAAGAAGAAATGGACATTTACCTGGTTCCCCTTGCGGAACCCGCGACTAGTTTCACCACTACCAAGACTGTCGCCTGTTTCTTCCCCAAACCGGAGGCCTCCTCGACTACTATCGAGGCCTACATGGTGACCGGGATTGAGACACCGCTACCAGCTGCAACAGAAGAAGAGGCAGGCAGCCTGGAAGCCCTGCAGGACGACCCCGAGGAGAACTTTGCAGCGCAGCAGCCCAAAGACCCAGAGGACCTCATTCCAACATCTCCGTTTGCCAAGCACCCAGATGTGATCGTTGAGGGAGAGGAGGATGATGACGACGACGAGACCCACAGCACCGCTGAGGACCTCTACACCGGGTTCGCCTGGGGAGATACCGTGGATCCTTCGGCCGAGCAATCCGCTCGGGTACGCTGGTCGGGTGCCACCGCAACACCTTCTCCGGTGCCGTTCAACCGGGTTCCAATCCAGACTGCCCACCAGACTCAAGCCGTTCAACAACAGACACGCCGCAGTGACTTTATCCACACTCCGCACCGCTCCGACGAAGATGTACGTCGCATCCGAAGGGAGGAGTGTCAGGCTCGTCTGCGCGCCAACATGCAGGCTCGCGCTGAAGTCCGCCGCCAACCTCCATTGCCTGATGAACTCCACAAAACCGGACGGGTGAGCACATTCAACCTTTCCACCGGGTGGGGTTTTGTCAGGGAGGAGGGTGTATGTACGGAAGTGTTTGTGGGGCGCCGTGATGTGGAGTCGCACCAACCAAGAGGGCATCCAAACCGCGACTTATATAGAGGGGTCATTGTAACCTACGAGCGATATGTATGCTGCGATGGGTGGTTCGCTATACGGGTCCGGAACACTGCCCTCCACAAGTGACTTTGTTGTTTGAACTTTACCAGAGACTTCTTCCTGTTTGGTAAAATAGCACCGCGACTTGGCGGCTACAGCCTGAACTCAAACTAAGAACAGCCGACCACCCGCCGTGTCCGCGAATGTGTTAACCTGTTTCCTTTGCTTGCAACATCCTAAGCAAATCTTTACCTGTTGTTAATAAAAGTGTATCTTTTATGCCTGTTATAAAATATAAAAAAAACCTCTCTGTATTGTTGGGTAGCGTGACACTTGGGGACAAGCGTATTTCACCAAGGGGGAGTGTGGCGCCCCGCACCGAGTGCGTCACAAGAGGGTATTGCAGCCAAAAATGCAGCAGCAATATTCTCTGACTCAGCAATCACACGGTTAACTCAGAGATCCATACCCTACATGCATCACCTAGCATAGAGGGCCAATCAGGTCCTGGTGGGCGGAATGTAAGGGTAGTGTGTAGTAGAAGTTTGGTCCAGCTAGAGTAGAGTCTGAGAGTGTAAGAGCAACGTAGAAGACCTCTGCAGATTCCCAGCTCTGCAACCTAGGAGAGGGGGTTGCACAGTTCTGTGCGGCCCCTGGCCAATTCCCTGGCCCATCTCCAGGTCATCACCGCGGTTGAGCACCCTTATTCCCGGTGCCTAATCAACCGAACTACGGGCGTCAACATGCGGGTCCAAAATCACCCCGTGCCCATCTACAGCCGGTTTGCTGGTACCGAAGCTAGCAGCAGTCCAGCTCTGCTATGCTAACCAGAGGAGTGGAGGGACCGCTTTACAGGAGCACCCCACCATCGCCAAATCCAGTCGTCTAACCAACGGTGTACCCACCAAGGGACCCAAGGCTCCCCAAAGCATCCGGAACGTTACACCCGGATAGGGCATTCAAGCAGCCTCCCTGTACCCGACCTGGTATTCCTGGGCGACAACGGCACAGTACTTAGATAGAATGGAGGAACACCGCGGATCTCTGAGAACACACTGGTCATTGCTGAGTCCACCCGGTCCACTACCTACAAACTGTATACCATGTACTGCCTGCTGGTTACAGTAAAGAACCCGTTACAGAGACTTACAGTGTCCTTGCCTTCTTATGAACTGCTTATCCGCATACTAAGGTAACCGCAGCTGCCTCACAACATCTTGTGCAGCTCCAGCCTCCGGGGATCACCGCTCAGCCTGTGGGGAGCGTTCCATCTTGCTGCATTCCATCCCCCAGAGGCCCCGCAGCGTCGGTAAAATTACCGAAACTCTCATAGGTGGCGTCACGACAAATTAACCCCTTTATCTGTTCCACTAAAGACGTCTTCACTTTTGATCTGTACCACCGGGCCCCACTACCGGCAGGCGCGGTCCATCCGTGACAAGGAGGAAGAAGCAAACGCCTGTCTAAACCGGAGTCCCGGCCGCGGTGAGTCATGAGTAGCCAGCCACATCGTGTCATCGGGTCTATATAGTACCCATGTTGGGCACACTGCATCCAGATAAAGCATAGGGAGAGATTCTGCTGGAGAAGGGACAGTGTCTTATCGTGTTCCAGTACCTGCTGGTGTAATATTAAGCAAAACACTCACTTTTCAGTGCTAAGTCACAATACTGCTGTTAGCTGTAATTGGTGTAGGGTTAGCTGCTGGAGTAGGGCTAGCATATCATAGGCATATAGGCAGGGAACTTCCAGCACTTCTCTTTTTCCCTCCCGGCTACGCTTGGGTCCTCCCACCGTCCCGTGGTCCTAAGTGTCGTGTGTGTGTGTAGCACAACTGCACCATCCCAGCCCCTGAAGAGCAGAGGCACAACTCTCCCTCTAATGGAGGGGTGCAGTCCTCTGGTGGTGGCCTACCCAGTGGGGCACCACACTAGGAACTGAACTGACTAACCCCGCCCCCAGGCAGAAATTTATAGGGGAGCTCCCCTGAACCCAGGTTCAGAGCTCCCCCTTCAGGTCTGGAGTCAGGAAAAGTGTTGCCTGCTGTGGGCTTACCTGGTATGAATACCCCTTCTTGATTCCAAGCATGACGTCACCCCCCAAGGGAGGCAATTCCATTGTGGCAACCGGACTCTGGAGTGCCACAAGTTCCTTCCGTTTCAGTACCTCCTGCTTCCACATTAAATCAAACAGTACTTTTAAGGGCGAATTCCAATACATTCTAGTGTATGGTAATATGGCTGCTAGCTTTAAATATTGCAGGGAAAGTTTCTGGAGTAGAGCTTGTGTATTATAAGAATTTAGGCAGGGTTCATTGCATTACAGTACCTGCTAGGGCAACATTGAAGCAACAGTCCTTTTCATGGCTAGTTCAAATATTGTATTCTCTAATTATACCACTCTGAGCTGCAATTAGTGTACAGAGAGGTTCTGGAGATGGGCTAGTGTCTTAGAAGTATGACCCGTCCAGGGGTCTTTGGGGACTCGGTATCCGGGCATTTACTGTAAGGGGGATGTCACTGGTGGCCTGCCCGGACCTGTACCCTGGGGTCACTTGTTAGAAGGGAAAAATAATAAAAAGAAAGTCTTGTGACACCACCTGCAGCTTCTGATGATATCACCAGCGCCGCTGTCAGACCGCCGGGGATGGTGGTATTGCAGCCAGTTGATAACGCTCCCTGCAGGCGGAGCGGGAACCCCGGGGCAGTGCCGATGCTTAGTTGGACGATGTGGCAGCAGCTACTCCTTAACTTAAGAGAATAAGACACCCGGAGGCTTGTTGACTCAGTATGAGTACTTTACTGGCAACAGTCCTTCAGCAGTTCAGGTACACAGTTACTACACAGTCTTTGCGGATAGCTGGCCGGGTAGTCACCGGAGGGAATAAAGTTTCTCTGAGGCTCTCAGATGTTCCTTCTTTAATACCTTCACTGTCCACTGTTCTTGTGCCTCCTTACTATCCTTGCGCTGCCCTGTTTCAACCCACTTCCTACCAATGCCGTTGGGTGTGATGAGGTGACCCTTCTTCTCTAAGGGGCTCAACCCGATTTGAGGATACCTGGTGGGGCTGCACGTTGTGGACGAAGTTGGGGGCTGCTTGGCAGACCTGCGACCCACCGGTATTGGCGGCTCAGGGCTGGACTAGCCTGCACCAAGACTCGGAGCTGGTACCCTGTTGTGGACCTGGGATTCCCCCAGACTTTTTACTTGGACAGTCTGGCACTGGGTTTCCCCTCTCTGTCTGGGTTGCCACTCCTTTTCGAGCACCCTCCCTTTGGTGTCCCTCTAGGACTTGTTCCTTGCTTCGTCCCTCAGACTAGACTCTCTTTCCTCTTTCGCTGACTGTCTATTTTTCTGTTTCCTGCTCCTTCTACCCTAACACTCTTCCCACCGGGACCGCTTACCCTAGTAACGGGTTAACTGATAGGTCCCCTACTCTAGGTGTAGGGATGATAGGAAAAGAGCCTCAGTTGAACATCATCCTCTCCAATGACTGGACACTCTGTTGTGGGAGCAGTACCCCTACTGTAGCGCACTGACCAGTTCTGCGCCACAAGTATCTATTCATGGATTATTGCCTTACAGTCCTTCGTGCTGCAACGTAATACCACCAGTCCTAGTCAGTGTTACATATATTCTATTCTATTCCCTATTAATACTGCTGTTAGTTGCATTTAGTGTAAGGATTGGAGCTGGAGGAGGGTTATTGTTAGATTAGAGGGGGAAGGACAAGAAAAATAATAAACCATGAACCATTTACCTTTTTTGGAGTGGGAAGGAGTGGATAGGAAATACATCAGAAAAAAAGGAACATTTGATTGGGCCTTATGTTCAGCTACTGTCATACGGGGGGTTGAGAAGTCTGGGCCAATCCAGGCCTTGTTCATATAGAGAAGAGTCAGCATCTCGGCATTTTCAGTTAACAGGCAGATTTCCTGGCCGGCACTAAAAATCTGCTCTGGCAAAATACTAGCGGCAGAGCAGGTCAGTACCTCCAAATCGTAGAACAGTTCATGCCACGTGTCCACCTTGGATGCCCAATAGTTGTACGGCACAGAGGAATCATGAAGGATGCCGGTATGGTCGGCTAGATACTCCTTCACCATCTTCATAATCTTTCCCCTCCTTGTAGTTTGCTACCCTGCGCATTAGGGCCTGGGTGCTGGGAGGGTTTATTAAAACTGTCCCAGACCTTTGTTAGTATTCTCTTGCCTCTGCTGGACCTGGTATGTGTCTTCTTTGTTTCTCCTCCTTGGTTGACCAAGGAAGTATGACTTCTGCCACCAATCTTGTCAGATGGGAACTTACGTATGTCTGAGGGACAGTTGGCCACCCTCTCTAGCAAACCCACTGCCTTTGATGGTCCTATAAATATTATTAACTATAGGAAGGATGACATAACAGCTACAGAGGCGATCATCTTATAGCCCAGCTCTTCTACTCATCTCTACAGAAGACCCTTTGAGCTTTGTGAGAGTTGAGTGGAGGACATCATTTCTGAAAATAGGGTCCCACAGCTGCACCCCATCAGTTTGAGCAGCACTCTTAGAAGAGCAAAAACCCTGAGATCACAGAATGGGGAGGGGCGTGAAGTACTTCATTTTGTCAATGAGGATGATTTCATTGTCCAGGGATGACTCTGGAGTGGTTCTTGTGGTGGGATGCAGGTCTGGACAGCTGTTATCATCTGTCATGCGTCTGAGTTCCATCTTCCTGGCACAAGCTTCACTCAGGCACAACAGACCATGATACAGACCATTGCTTTCCATAGCTTTTTCTTATAGAGGACCAAAATTTATTCTGTCGTTTCTGAGCTCCATTTTCCTGACACAGGTTTCATGCCTGCCAGACAACAATGAACGACTTGGAAAGGTGCAGATAAGACCAATGCGACGGATGCGATATGTGGGCAACGTAGCTGTGAACTGTTCCCGGGCTAGTACTAGTCATAGAAGAAGGCTGCACTTTCCTCGCCCTGGCATACTACATTAAATGGAAAGAGTGTGTGTGGGATACATTGATTAAAAAAAAAGGTGTTCTTTACCGAGGACAACATCAAATTCAATTAAACAGAAGGCAGTACACTTCTCATTCTCTTCTGTATTTCAAAGAGGCATAGTCTTAACCAAGCTAGAAGTCCTACTCCTTTAATAAGGGTATAAGAAGATTCACTAAAGGGTATTTCACACACAGCAACATCGCTAATGATGTCACTGAAACGTCACAGGATTTGTGACGTGACAGCGACCTCGCCAACGACCTCGCTATGTGTGACAAGTTACAGCGATCAGGCCCCCGCTGTGAGATCGCTGATCATTACGGACCATTTGTGCATCGCTGTGTTTGACAGGGACTACGACCAACAATCTCAATACTACGCCCGAGAGTGACATATTCCCAACGACTGCCGTATCATTGCTGCGTCGCTGGTGAGATCTGACTGTTTGACATCTCACCAGCGACCACGTAGCGACGCTCCAGTGATCCCGGCCAGGTCAAATCGTGGTCGTGATCACTGGAAAGTTGCAGCGTGTAAAATGGCGCTAAGGCTCCCACCCGCATGTCTTCCAGGGTGTATCAGAGAGCCCTCCTCTAAGTTTTGTCAGTCCTTGCACATAGTGTGTCAGCTTTACCACTCTGGGAGTCCCGCTCCTTACCAAGGGTAAAACAATGTTTTCTGAGCAAGGCTGTGGAGTCTGAGTCGGTGTCCATTTTTGGTGGAGTTGGAGTCGGGGAAATTGAGGAGTCAGAGTCAGATGTTTGGCTTACCGACTCCACAGCCCTGGTTATGGAGTTGGAGTTGTAGATTCGGATTTCATTTTAGTGGAGTTGGAGTCGGAATTGGAGTCGGATTCAGGGATACTGAAGAGTCGCCTGTTTGGCTGACTGACTTCACAGACCTGTTTCTGAGGCTCTCCTCTATGTCTCTTTCAGGGTGCACTGAAATTCCTCCTTTAAACTTTTGCTAGGCCTTGCACAGAGGGCATAGGCTTTAGAAATGTAGGAGTTACACTGATTTTCAATTTCTCTCTCTGGACATGAGTATCTGAGTAAATGGCCATAGGCAGTGACTCACCCAGGGCCGCACCGTTCATAGGACAGCGTGAGCCCCGTGGATCAAGCGGCAGGCAGGCTGGGGGAGCGGCAGTGGAGAAGGGGGCGGCGCATAGCGGTGCAATGCTACTGCAGGGCGGCGGTGCTTTGGAGCAACAGCACGCCCCCCCCCGCAACTCACTTCAGCTGCTGGAGGGCGGCGGTGCTGGGAAGCGACAGCACCCCCCCACCCCCCCCCTTGCCACTCACTGCAGCTGCTGGAGGGCTCAGGCGGCAGGGATGCTTTATGCACCCCTGGACTGAACACACACTTCTTGCGGGCGCAGGTATGCCTCTTTCGGGGGACGGTCCGCTAAAGCACAGCCACAGCCTGTCACTCTCTTCAACTGAACTCTTCACCAGACCACAGAGAAAAAAACTGTATAACAAACGTGTGGAAGTGCTCTTCTGTAATAAATAGAATAATAATGAAATGCAAGTGCAAGTAAAAACATTATAAAAAACAGGGTACTTGGTTAATACGTCTTTGCAAAAAAGTACGTAAGCCGTTCTACCTTTTCACGGTGACCCTTATCTGAATGGTCCTATCTAAGGCTGGCTTCACACTGGCGTTTGTGTCTGCATGCATATGGCGTGCAGACACAAACGCAGTGCAAACGCAGCCCATACTGATGTGAACGAAGCGGAGAATCTCCGCATGCGTTCCCATTAGCATGCAGCCCGCCAGCCAATCAGCTGTCTCTGGGGGCGGCCAGGAGGAGGAGATCAGCAGCAGAGATCTCCTCCTCCCGGCCACAGCTGATCTCCCGCCGGTGTCAGCGGGGAGATACAGCTGGTCTGACAGCTGTTTAAATCTCCCGCTCTGACACGGATAGGGTGATATCAGTGCAGGAGATAAGAAACAGCTGATCGCTGCTTCAAATCTCCCGCGCCGACATCAACTATTCGGTGTCAGAGCGGGAGATTTAAACAGCTGTCAGATCAGCTGTATCTCCCCGCTGACACCAGAAGGAGATCTCCCGGTGGCCGGCACTGATCACCGGCGGCCACCGGGAGAGATTTCAATGAGATCCGCAGCGTTCTCCTGCGCTGTCATGCGGAGAACACTGCGGATCCATTGCCTTCAATGCATGGTTTGTGCGCTTTCGGGCGCTTGCAGATAAAACAAGCGCCCGTGAACACACAAAAAATGCAACATGCTGCGTTCGGAGTGCGCTTGGAGGGTGCACAAATGTGCATCCGAATGCAAACGCAACCGAACGCAGCCAAACGCAGGCACATGCGTTCCCATGTTAAACATAGGAACGCATGTGCGCAAGCGTTTGGCTGTGTTCGGTGCGCTGCGCTCACAAACGCCAGTGTGAAGCCAGCCTAACTATTTTAAAACCTGATCCTGTACAATATACATCATGGATGCAGGGTGAAGACAGGCCAGAGTCCAATATAGACACAGTGCAGACTCCTTATGTGCCTGGCTCAGAATGGGAGGGGGGGGTGGGGCACTCCCTGTCTTGCTACACAAGAATAATAAAGAAAAACTGCACCTGGGTCAGGGCACAATGTGAACGGGTGTGTAGGACTGCATTCACTCCACCAAATATCTAGACAACAAAGAAAAACAGGATCAGGTTTTAAAATAGTTAGATAGGACCGTTCTGATAAGGGTCACCGTGAAGAGGTAGAACGGCTAACATACTTTTTTGCAAAAACATATTAACCAAGTACCCTCTTTTTTATACTGTTTTTACTAGCACTTGCTTTTTATTATTATTTTATTAATTACAGCAGAGCACTTCCACATGTTTGTTATACTGTTTTTTTCTCTGTGGTCTAGATATTTGGTGCAGTGAACGCAGTCCTACTGACCCGTTCACATTGTGCCCTGGCCCAGGTGCAGTTTTTCTGAACTCTTCACTAGTTACATTGAATGTGGCCTTCTCCATCCCATCATTGTTTTGTGTGTGTTTTTTTAATTTATTTTAATACAGCAATAGTGGTAAGATCTTTACTATCCACATAGCCTTCACTAGTCACTTCAACTGCCTTAGGGTACCTTTACACGCCGCTACTGGAGGATGGATACAACCCGCTACAGGCTACAAATGTAGCTTGTAGCGTCAATATAGCCCGTAGTAGCGGCGTGTGAAGACGGGACGAGACAGCCGGCAACAGATACATCTGTTTCCGAGCACTGCTCGAAAACAGATGGCTACAACGCCGATGGTAGTGAGCTGTATCGGCGTGTAAAGAAGGAACAGAAGGGTTTTTTCTACACCATGCTATGTAGCTGGGGCGTGACACAGGGTCCGTGTTTCCGCGTCCCCTTCAGCGATCATTGGAGGAAGCTCCTGCGTTGCGATTGGTTATCGCCGCACAGGGCGGCACATTTAAGGAGCTGACGAGTCACACTACACAATTGCTCGAGCGTCAAGTATTAATCAGCCTCCTGCGATGCCTGCCCAATCATGGTATTATTGCTTTGTCCTATCAGCGTACGGACGTCTCGTAATCCACAATTGTAGCACGCCTATGTGCTGTCCCTGCTGCACCAGGTACGCCCATAGTAGCTGGTTGTAGCGGTGTGTAAATGAGCTAAGATGAGCTACAGATGGCTACTTGAGACACCCGGCGATGTATCTAGCTATAGATGGTGCATAGCGTAGCGCACCTTGTGGCGGCGTGTAAAGGAGGTGCGTTTACCGTTTGTAACCGTTTGAGCGTGCTCGTGCACGTGAAGTAGCGGGTTGTATCCATCCTCCAGTAGCGGCGTGTAAAGGTACCCTTAGTGTCAAGTTCTTTCTTTGTTCCACCCTGCTCTGTTTCTCATTATCTCATATGAGTATCATGTGATGGAAATTATTGTTTCTTCTGGCCACGTACATGTCTTCCACAGTCCACAATATGACAGCATCTTTCCATTCATTCATTAACAGATTCATTCAATGTAATCTTTTTAAAATCATCAAAAAATGTATTGAGATGCCGTCCTGTATGTGTCTTCCAGGGTGTATTGCAGCCCTCTCTTCTAATTTTTGGCAGTTTTTGCTATGTCCATATAGGCTTTGTATGTTTTAGAGACCTTCCTTCTTAAATTATGACTATGTTACACACACCCCATGTCTAGATAAGGGAGTAAAGTGTTACAATTAATTTCCCGGTGAATGTTTTTTTCTGTATTGAAACGAAGTGTCACGGTGTAGGGAATAATGATATGGGAATGGCAGTTACGGGCAGGGTGGTCAGGGAAGACTAGTCTGACCCTAGTCTAGGAACCCTGAATGGCCCTGATCCCGAAGGTATCTCTGATGGTGAGAAGGTTCGGGCCTCCAGCCTCTCCCTAAAACTCCTCCACCAGCCTTGCGCTGTTCCTCCCTCACCTCCCTCCACAGAACCGGGATACAGCAACTCCAACAGAAAGGACTTCAGCCACACAAAAACAGAGGAGCACAGCACGGCTTCCAGGCATAGAGTGAAACTCTATCAGCAGCACCACCAGGTGGAAGAAGTGGCTACTTAAAGGCTAGGGGGAGGGGAGTTCAGGTGAGTCATACATTAACCCCTCAACCAGCAGTTGAACCTAATAGTGAATGCAGTTCTGGAGCTCAACACAGGAGGCCAGGACCTTCACAACTATCAACCATACAGTTCTTAAAGACAAACATACACACAGACAACCGCACAGAGACTGCTCGAAGATCCCCAGCCACAGCGAAACCACAGACACACCGCCCCACCCTGTGGTCGTGTACAAATGGAACAATATGTCCATGACCCCACCGCAACCAGAGACCTGCAAACAATCCCCACACAACCACCTGCACGTGCAACTGGGCCCCCAAAGACAAGCACCTACACAACAGCATCCAGCAATGTCAGCGCGTGACAGGAAGTCACATACAAAGTCACATTGACTTTTCTGGCTCATCAATATACCTTGCGTAGGGCTAAGCCAATGCAATTGTTACTATTCTCTACTCGCACGGATAGTACGGTATTCGTGATACTCGTTACTCGGTAACTATCACTGGTGCTCATGAGTGATGTGTCCATCGTTATCGATCTGACATATATTTCCGGCTCCTTTCAGTCCACAAAGTGAGCTGGCACCTCAGTGAGAGCAGATTGAATGTTGGCTCTCACTTGGGAGCACAGCAAGATGTTTTATGGAGTGAAAACTCAAAGTCCACTCTCTCGCCCTGCCCCAGAATACTCGTTTCATGGCCGGATGTGTCTCTCACTAATTGACTAACCTTGGACTCACTATTCAGAGTAAGGTACTCATTACGAGTATAGTGATTACAAATATTTCGCTACTCGCTCATCAATAACCATGCGCATTTGCTGTGCATTTTAACAATACGCCATAAAAATGCGCAGCAAAAGCGCCAACGTCGGCACATGGCCTCAAACTTAGGGTCTGAAAATCAGCACGGTTCTGCACCAAAATTCCACAATGGATCAATAGGAGGAGCTTGGGTACAGAAAACAGGAGTATAGTGTTGCAGAATGTAGTATGTTAAGCGCTGTGGAATTAATAGTGCTATATAAATTAATAAGTACTATTATTATTATTATTATTATTATTATTATTATATAGTTCCACTTCAAACACAGACCACGGCCTTAACTTAGAAAAGGCCATCAAAATTCCATAGCATCAGATGAGAGAAGGAATACACCGGCGGGGCTCACTAAGTATGGTAACAATTCTTCTTTATTAAAGTCCAATTAAGACATCGCAGGTGGTCAAATGCATGCGGGCAGACGAGCAAGGACGACGGCCGTTTCGCACATGGTGGTGCACTTCTATTGGACAATTAAACTTAGGGTTCGCTCACACTTGTGTATAATAAATTGATCATCCTGAAAAGTTGGACAAGTGAAATACATTTGGTATTCTATATGTCTTATTTCTTACATATCATCCTATGCTACAGAATAGTAATGTATCCATACAAAGTAGACGGCATACAAATGGTCCATGTGACGTCCATTTTTCTTTTGCACCCATAGACTTGCATTGCAGAGTCTAATCCGACATATGCAACCAATCGCAGATTAGCACTGCCTTATTGTTTAACATTGGTTCAAGTGCAATCTGATATTTTTATTGGCTTGCATTCAGCGTATTTATTCACAGATGTGAGCGAACCCTTAGCTTCCTCTTTTCATCTGGTCCTGCGGTGCCATCTTATGCCCATAGCTTCTGACTGGCTGGGAGTCAGAAGTTACATCACAAGTGCCGAGTGCAAGTCTATGAGAGCCAGATTGAGGCTCTTTTATAGACTTGTATTGAATTGTGACCTTCGGTGCACTCTATGAAAAACTGGTTACAAATCACAGGAAGTCAACCGGAGCAATGCTAGAAACAGATGAAGGCAGCGGCAGTCGAGTATAAGACGGGGGCAGGGGACTTAGTTAAAAGCATCGCTCCAGCGTTGAAAATAAGCCCGATGGAGTGGTGCTTTAATGCTGTAAACAGTATTTGTTGCATTGAATAGTAATATTTGTGATATCTATATACTGCACTGTAATATGTAATATGTTCGGTCCCTGGGGAGATGTAGAGATGTCTGAGTGCATTTCTAGCAGGAAGGTTTTCCCCAGGCTGCTATGTAACATTTAATTGTGTGAAAAGAACATCTACATCTACATCAATAATTTAGCCACTGAATAAATCCATTACATGACTCTGCTTGTACTGATCCCGAGTTACATCCTGTGCACAGACAGATGAGGCCCCTGTGCAAGAACAATATACTGTATGGACCTGTGGCGCCCCACTGGTCGGACGCCACATAGGGGTACTGCACCCACATAAGAGTGTGTGGTATTCCTGTGACTAGGAAACTGGGATTGTGCATAAAGGACCCTCACAACACTCATTCACACACACCATAGAGTAGGGGACCATGGGTGGACCCAGTCCCGTGCGAGATGTGGCAGGGTAGAAACGTTTGTGGGTGGGAGAGGAGTTGGCAGTGTGAGAGAGATAGTCGGCTAGAGACTTGGGAAGGAGGGAGACCCTAGGAGCACCAGGTATTGCGGTGCGCCCGAATCCAGACCCGGTACAATTACTGACTGGAGGGGAATGTTGGTGTCGATCGACAGTTCGCTGGCTTGGCTCAGCACATAGTCTCTTGAGTGCTTAAGGAGGTCTTCCGTGTCGAGTTCATACAAACTGATGCTGCCTTCTTGGCTCCCACCCAGAGCTTGCTCAAAGACCTTTAGCCTGGCCATGGCTGCCGCGTGTTCACATTCCTTCTGTAGGGCTTCTATCTCCGACTTCTTTCACGCAGACTCGGCTTCCACCTCCTCCTTCTTTTGCGCAGACTATCATTTCTGTTTCCATGCCTGCTTTCTTCTGGGCGAAGACCGCTTGTACTTTCGTCGTTTCTACTTCAGCACAAGCCTTTACAAGCTGCTTATTGAGAGTAGAGTACCTTGATGAGCCTGAATTGAGTGAGTGCCTTGAGCTCTTAGCGGACCTGGATCTGTGAGATGCTGCTTCTGACATTTGCGCAATCTTTGCTTCAGTCTTGTCCACAATGTCACCCACAGTGCGGTCTCATTCAGCATTGAGCTGTCAGAAGTCCTGAAGTTCCTTTAAAGATTCAGATGTATTAAGCTTTAGCAGGGTAGAGATATGTTTTTTTTAAATGTCTTTGTAGGACTGGTATGCTGAGTACAGTTGTTCAAGGGCTCCCTCTGGTGGTAGCTCATGAGTGCCAGACACAGATAAAACAAGTCACTTGGTTTAGCACTCTTTGCCACAGTAATGTTATATGGCGTGATTGGTGGATTCTAGGTTCTCTCTGACCTTCCATGTAGGTTTGGTCAATCGCTTAGACTTTTCGCAGCAAGCTAAGAGAAGTTCTATTGCTTCTTGCTGTTTTAGATTAGGCAAGGAGTGAGAGATTCGTTTTTCAGACATTGCTGCAGAAATAAAGGGTGGGGGCTTTCTGTTCCTGGTTGTCAGGGAGACCAAAACAATGTATCAATTCTGAGCTGGGAAGCAGCCTGTGTTTATAGAATCTATGCAAATTGCTGCTGGGCTGTATTGCAAGTCTGTTAGAACTGCAGATTCACATTAGTTTATAGATGATCCCTTCTCAGGATTTATAACCTGTATACTGTTCTAAGTGACAAGTTATACTCTTCACTGAGTTTACTTCTGTCTGCAGGCTCATGTAGACTGTTGTAACAGTTATGCTGTGGCTTGTTTAGCAGCTCTTTATGGATAATCCGTTCTCTGGATTACATGCAGTATACCACCCCTGGTAATAATAATAATAATAATAATAATAAAGCTTTATTTATATAGCGCCAACATATTCCCCAACGCAGGTAGCCACAGACTTCTCTAATGCACAGTTGGGTTTCCACAGCAGTTAACTACTACATGCAACACCTTCCACCCCGCACAGTAGGGGGAGCTACACTTCCTGACCTTAGGCAAGATCCCCTATAATTACTGCTGCTGGGGGAGGAGTTAGTCAGAATGTGCAGACGCTAGGAGATCTGCGAAGACGTCCTGGTGGTCGGTGCCTCAGTTAGGCCTGAGCCAGTGACCCGGAGTGGCCCTTCTGACGTCCCACAAGCCTAAGTGAGGACAGAAGGCAAGGAGCAGACAGCCCAAAGGGAGTGAGGAACTAGTGGAAGTTCGCCCAAAGACGTACCGGACATGGGGGATCCGCACCTGTAGGATACTTCAGGACTACAGAAAACCCTGTCACACCGTGGAGGCTTCAGCCACCCGATCCCCCTGTGGGTCAGAGAGAGGGAGCCAGACAGAGTAGTGAACCACCGCAGTGAGAGGGTAACCTGTGGACAGCACAGGAGGAGAGAGCAGAGACAGGAAGAGAGTGGAGGCCGGTCTGGCTGCATGTAGACTGGGCTTCAGCTACCACAGAGGAACAGAGGAGGCCTTATACCCACTCGCTGTGGGGACCCACTGTGCGCCTGGTCACCTGTCAGTGCCCTGGACATCTTTACCTGCTGCACCAACAGTAAAAAGGTAAAAGAGACTCCTGCATTGTGTGTACGTCATTCTTCTCCGCTCCCAGTGCCCCTCATAGACTGCTCCATCACTCCCCATCGCAACCTTCAGCTCCACTCCAAGCTGCCCCTTCACACTATGCTGCCCTGGAGGTCCAGCCCTACCTGTAGAGGGCTTTGTCATCTCAGCCGCACTACCATCCTCCTCCGGCGGACTGTGGCGGCGCTGGTGACCCATCACCAGAAACTACAGGTGGCGTCACGTGAACTGTACATAGTAAATCCCCTGTAAATATAACCCCTTTTTGAAGTGTCACCCAGGACACGGGCTCAGGCGCGGCCACCACTCCCCGTGACACAGCAACGTAACCCACAGAGCCTGATACCCGACTACCCCAAAGCCTGGGGCTCGACAGTAACAGGTTTCCTTTTCACTGTTCTGTCCCCTTCTAATGACTGCAAATCCCAAGCACCAAACGATGGACAGACAGTGTCAACTCAATCGTCACTGCAGCTGTAGAAAGACCAGGAGAAACTCTGTTGTTTTCTTCCAAATCTTGTATTAGCTACAATGGAACGATAGATGAAAAGGAATAATCTGTACAGGGGTTGCACACATGCATCTTCAGTAATGGCTTCTCTAAACTAAACTGGTGAAGAAGGGAGGGACATCCTGTACAGAGATAAACTAAGAGAGGGAAGTAGGGACAAACTTCATACAGTCTGCCTAGCAACAACAGGGAATTTCTTGATAGGAGAAAAATATACAATGCAGGAATAGGCATTACAGGTTGTTCCCATTCATGGGACACAATATCCTCCCTACTTTAATTTCCTGAGATAATGACCTTCGGGTTTTCATTGGCTGTAAGCCATAATCATCAACAATAACTTTCTAATTTTACCAATTTCAGACAACCCCTATAACAATCTATTTATGTGGAATCTGTACACATTTCACATGTTTCTTCCATGTAAAAATGATAAACGATTCTCCAGGATTTATTTTAGAATAATTAATTTCTACTCCTGTATTTAAAGGGATCCTGTCACCCCCAAAACACCTTTAAAGCTATTAAAACCTGTCCCTACAGCATATTAACACTTTCCCTACACTCTTTTTAGCTCCTAAATGCAGTAAATGATATTGCATAAAAACGTTTTATAAGTACCTGCTTAGTGATGATAATGAGTGACTATGCTATTCATAGTCACTCATCAAGACTGCCCCTCTGCTTCATAGCACGCCTGAATAGGCGTGATCTACATCCAGGATTCAAAATCGCGCGTCCCTTCTGTGCCCTGTGTCGTAGGAGGCTGCAGTGTGGCTTGTGACGCGATCCGCGTCATTCCCGGCGCCCTGTGACGTATTTACAGCGGCGCCGCGCTGTGAGCTTCAAAATGCGCACTGCGCATGCGCATTGGGCATGCGCAGTGCACATTTTGAAGCTCACAGCGCGGCGCCGCTGTAAATACGTCACAGGGCGCCGGGAATGACGCGGATCGCGCCCACAAGCCACACTGCAGCCTCCTACGACACAGGGCACAGAAGGGACGCGCGATTTTGAATCCTGGATGTAGATCACGCCTATTCAGGCGTGCTATGAAGCAGAGGGGCAGTCTTGATGAGTGACTATGAATAGCATAGTCACTCATTATCATCACTAAGCAGGTACTTATAAAACGTTTTTATGCAATGTCACTTACTGCATTTAGGAGCTAAAAAGAGTGTAGGGAAAGTGTTAATATGCTGTAGGGACAGGTTTTAATAGCTTTAAAGGTGTTTTGGGGGTGACAGGATCCCTTTAAAGCCTAATGATTGGTGAAAGTGCTGTGATCTTGATTTACCACTAGAGGTCGCTTTTTCTTCACACATCTTCTTTCCTATCGCTGTGTATGAATTTTTTTTTTTCAATAAATTTTTATTACATTTTTTAAAAGAACATAACAGAAAAGGAGAGAGAGTATAAACACATCCAAGATATATTACAAGATTATACATTATGTGTATAACATCATTAAGGTAGATGATGGAAAGGGGGAGGAAGAGAGAAAAATAGAAAGAAAAAAAAGGGTATGGGAGAGAGGCAGGGGTGGTTTAATCTGTATTATAGGGAGAATAGGAATGGCTAAAAGTAGGAGTGTTATCATTATCAACTATCTATAAACAAAGGCAACATTACTTGTACAGAGATTTTACAACACACAGGAGCATTAGTAGTATCCAAGGCGTAGGATTTTTATGTATCCAGCAGCTTATTGGAAAGTTTAATCCAAGGATCCCATTTATAATGATATTTAACCCAAAATCAAAATGTATCTTTTCTCATAAGTGTGTCGCCCCTGCGGTCCAGTCGCCACAAGGGGTACTGCACCCATCCCACGGGTGTGGTATATATTACTATTCTCGGGAAACGGAATGGTAAGTCTGAGACACCCACAAAAGCACCCAACACACCCGGTCCCAATGACGTCGTGGGCAGACCCGATAGAGGGAGTGCTCAGTCAGTCAGTGGGATGACAGGAAGAAAAGTGAGGGGTGGGATGTTAGTCTCTAGACAGTCGGATGGAAGTCGTGAGAGGAGGAGGATCCAGAGGACTTGAGCAGAGAGGAGCTCGTCCTGGGTCCTGGAACAGCAGACTGCAAGTGAGACAGAGGGAGCCCTTAGGGGCGTGAGCAGTGAGTGATCCACCCATGCACCCCAATGTGAAGTAAAGCGGAAGGGCTGGTTGAGAACCAGGGTACCGGCCTTGAAGGTGGCGAGGAGACTCTACACTCCAACCACGGAACTGGAGGCCATGAGATCTAGAGAAGCTGAGGCCAACTTCCGACACATCTGCCAAGAAGGCAGCCGTACTAGGGTCAGGGGTCATGGCCGGTCACCCGAGAGGACCCGTGGTTGCTGGATAGGGGCACTGTGTGCAGAGGAGCGAGCAGGAGAGAGGCAAACAGGCAGTGCTGACAGAAAGAGCAACTCGTGAAGGAAGTAACATAAAGGTCGTGTCTTGGACAACCTATCCCGGTTTACTGAGGACTATCCGGACTGAGATTGTGCAACGACAGTACCCTGTGCTGCCAACAAAGTAAAAGCTAAGTAAACCGGGTATAGAACTCAGAACTGTGTGTGAGACTGTTCATTTCCCGCCTGCGGAGCGATACACTGATAAGACATGCAGGCTGCCTGAGATTTGCCTACGAGACGCCCCAATTCCCCTCTCCCGCCGACCTTCCCTCACCAAATATTACACCATTTGCCCTGGGGCACCCCTCTACCTGTGGGGAGCGAAACTACCCAAGCTGCAAACCCATCATCCCGAGAGGTCCCGCACTGCAGCGTCGACCATTAATAGCCGAATACCACGGGTGACGTCGCTAAATCCCTATTCCCCGAACTTTTATTGACATCGCCAGGGTCACGGAGTCGGGTCTTAACCCTTTTGACTCCCACAACAGAACTGTAGCCCGGTTCCAAGTACCCCACGCCCCCTACGGCGTGTCATAAGTATTATGCAATTATATTTGACGTGCCCACTCCAGGTCCAGGGAAGACTCAGGAAACGGGCAGCAGTTGTTCTTCACTTCTTGGTTCTTTTCACGGGGACAGACGGGGGCCGAGACCCGGTCCCGTGACCCTGGCGGTGTCATTTTAATAAACGGGGGTAGACAACAGGGGATGACTGGGGAAAGGGGTATTCGTGATGCCACCTGTGGTATGCGGCCACCGCTGCTTCAGAACCTCTGGGGATGGTGACCGGCAGCTTGGATGGTTCCAAGGGCAGTGGGATGGAGGAGTCAGTTCCAAGGGCAGTGGGATGGAGGAGTCAGTTCGTACCTTGGCAGATGTTCACTGGGTCATCAGTACCCCAATGTCTATTGCGGTCTCTGTGGCCAGTGGTCGCCGCTAAAGAAAGTCTCACACACCACAGCTGGAGTCCAGGGACAGGAGGGATGTTTGTGGGGACATATTAATTTTGCTGTGTGTAGTTTGACGTGTATAGAGTTTTCATCCATAATAATAATATTTACTCACTTATATAGCACCATTAATTCTACAGCACTTTACATACATTGGTAATACTTTCCCCATTGGGGCTCACAATCTACATTCCCTATCAGTCTTTGGAGAGTGGGAAGAAACCAGAGAACCCAGAGGAAACACACAAAACACTCGGAGAACATACAAAGTGCTTGCAGATGTCATCCTTGGTAAGATATGAACGCAGGACCCCAGCACTGCAAAGCTACCTTGCTGACCACTGAGCCATCATATAGTGCTAACCACTGAGCCACTGTACAGTGCTAACCACTGAGCCACCATACAGTGCTAACCACTGAGCCACCATACAGAGCTAATCACTGAGTCAATGTACAGTTCCGACCACTGAGCTACCATGCAGTACTAACCACTGAGCCACCATACAATGCTAATCACTGAGTCAATGTACAGTTCTGACCACTGAGCCACCGTACAGTGCTAACCACTGAGCCACCGTACAGTGCTAAACACTGAGCCACCATACAGTGCTAACCACTGAGCCACCATACAGTGCTAACCACTGAGCCACCATACAGTGCTAACCACTGAGCCACCATACAGTGCTAACCACTTAGCCAACATACAGTGCTAATCACTGAGTCAATGTACAGTTCTGACCACTGAGCCACCGTACAGTGCTAAACACTGAGCCACCGTACAGTGCTAAACACTGAGCCACCATACAGTGCTAACCACTGAGCCACCGTACAGTGCTAACCACTTAGCCAACATACAGTGCTAATCACTGAGTCAATGTACAGTTCTGACCACTGAGCCACCGTACAGTGCTAACCACTGAGCCACCATACAGTGCTAACCACTGAGCCACCATACAGTGATAACCACAGAGCCACCATACAGTGCTAATCACTGAGTCAATGTACAGTTCTGACCACTGAGCCACCATACAGTGCTAACAACTGAGCCACCATGACACCCATGTGTTGCTGTCCTATGGCTTTTGAGCTTTGATGACCCATAGAAAGTTTAATTTTTGTTTCCACATGAAGGATTGTGTTTTGTGTCCATACATTCCTGTATAACTCCGATGACTAGATGTTAACCAGATGTCCCAGTCCTGGGACTGAAAGTATCTTTTCCGCATCACTCTACCACCAGCATCATGTATGACTGTTGTATTATCTTTATAAAGCCCCCTTCACATCACGATTTTTGGGATCCATGGCTATCTGTTGTAAAACGGATAGCCACGGATCTGATTTGGTCCCCATGTATCCCTACAGGCACGGATTGGTCCAATATGGCCATCCGATCGTATCTACATAAATTGCTAAAATGAAATGAAACTGCAAAGTGTTGAAAAAAAAATGCTCACCTGTCCACCGAGTGTCTCACGATGCGCAGCATCCACCTCCAATGGCTGGAGGACCTTAATCAGCTGACCTGGAAGGGGCGGGGCAACCTGATCAGCTGATGTGTCACATGATCGCATCAGCTGAGTGGTTTAAATCGCCTGCCAAAACCGATCCTTCAGTCATCAGAGGTGGATTTCACTCATCACGGGACACTCAGCAGATAGGTGAGCATTTTTATTTTTAACCATTGCTTTCCCTTTCGCAATGTATGTCGCTACATTGCGAAAGTGAAAGTCAGCCCCGACACCACTTGCCTGCGCTTTGCAGGCTCGGGCTCCTCCCAGCTCTTTCTGTCTCTGCATTCGTCAAAATCACAGATCTGGACACAGAAATAGCATCCGGAGGTACACATGCGGACCTGTCCGTTCCTGTCCATGGGCTGCTGTAAAAAACAGGATACCCACGGACAGGAAAAAATCGTGATGTGAAGGGGACCTAAGTTCCACTGTCTACCTAATGCGGTGGTCTTTGGACCACTTCCCAGGTTTGTTGCCTTTGCAGGGTATAAAGTATTTTGCAAAAAGTATCCTGCCAAACACAGCACACTATGCATACTGTAGAGTTAAATCATATTGCTATATTCAGCCTATATAAGAACACTAAATAGTATGCAGTATACAAATAATTGTCTCCCAAAGACCCACATGATGGCGCCATATCATTCCCACAATACTGGAATTCATCAAATAACACAGCACTAAATAATGCCGTAATGGGAGGCTTTAGTTTGCCTGTACAGTTCCAGTCCTTTAGGGGCCCCCAGGAATCTGAGGACCTGAGCCAGCTGACCATGGGTGGTGGACATACACAGCCACTAGGCCTGGGCTTTGTTACGGTGCCGGTTGGCCATGGTTACTCCTCTTACTGCTTCCATAACTCCCATGTCTGCACAGTATCTTGTAGAGTCCTCGGCACTCAGTCTGGGGGACCTCATCTT
Organism: Allobates femoralis; assembly: GCA_033576535.1. NCBI lineage: Eukaryota > Metazoa > Chordata > Amphibia > Anura > Aromobatidae > Allobates > Allobates femoralis. The sequence goes on along the minus strand of JARQOC010000002.1, from coordinate 717,381,178 downwards.
CTTTAGAAATTGTTAAAAAAAAAAGAAAAATAAGCGGCACTCACCCAAACTGCTTAAAATTAGTCCTATATTGGAGATTCATAAAATGCAGGCAGGTAACTAAGGACACTACAGCTTTGGAGGATAACAGCTGTTTCGTGCTTGCTTTAGGATCTGTTGAAGTGCTAAGCAAGCACAAAACAGCTGTTATCCTCCAAAGCTGTAGTGTCCTTGTGTACCTGCCTGGAGTTTATGAATCTCCAATAAAGAACTTGTTTTAGGCAGTTTGGGTGAGTGCCTCTTATTTTTCTTTTTTTGTGAAGTTTCATATGTTCATCTTTAGCGAGCACCACCTTTTGCCAATAATACTCGCAACGCTATAGATAATCATTGCTGTATAGCGTTATATCTGCTAAATACTCCACCAGGTGGTGTGGAACCTTCTCCTTATTATTACATGCTGAATTTAGATGTTCTGCTGAGATGTTTTGTGAGATCCCAGATGATCGGTTGATATTTCCCCTCAGTCCAAACCTGAGACAATGGTGGAACAGACATTTACTATAGTTTCCCATTTGCCTCCATCATTACCAGCGGTGCGCTCTTGTCCTGATGATGATAATCCTGTCTTTGAGCTTTGTGAGTCCCTCATGTCTCAGCACATCATACACCCAGCTTGAGGGTATAAAGACGAGCAGCGGATTATGTAAAATACGCCGTCTTCTATGTAGTCACCGATTTCGCCCTGAGGGGGTATACACAGCGTCAGATGCCACAATAACACTTAATGGCTGTGTCTGAGTAAGCCTTAAAGTGTCGGGCAGCGTGGTTCTTCAAGGGGATTAGTGAAAACAAATATAAGATGATAAAAGCCAGGGAATTGTTCGCATAACAGATATGGTGATTACAATGCCTTTTCTTTTCAGCACCTATCAAGTAGAGGCTGAGCCTCAATGGAAGGAAAGAAGGCCATGGAACCGCACCAAGACTGAAGAGACTATAAGAAAAATATTACAATTTGAGAGTCCTTAGTAGTTCACACCTCTTCAGTAAGTCACTAAAGGTATCAACTACTAGGGACTCTCAATTTTAATATTTTCCTATCTGCTGGCTAACACCAAGGTACCTCTGAAGCTGAGGGTCTGCAGTGACCTTCTCTGTATTCTGTGTGGTCGACGGACTTAACTACAATAGGTGCAGGAGTTGCAATCACACCCGGGCCCTTGACCTGGGGGCCCCAAAAGTCTATTTGGCCTATAGAAAAAGATAAATGCTATTAAAGATTTGCAATAATTGGGAGCCCCGTTGGAGCTTTCGCATCAGGACCCATGAACTTCAAGTTATGTGGTTGGAGGTGTCAAGGAACATTTCCCAACTTAGGTTGTGATCCATGATTCATTGCCTTTGAAGAGCCAGGACCAGACCGAAGGGAAAACTGACAGAGGCCAACAGTTCTTCGCAACCAACAGTCCTTTACTTAACAGGTTCCTTAGTTCTTCAGGTACAGCTATATATGTGATCTAGCAGACACGAATCTTAAGCACATTCTCTGTCACACAGCGTTCTAGATCTCACTGGGCCACTCCTGCTCTTTCTGGATATACACAGTCTAACAGTGCCCCTCCCCAATAATAGGACCACATCCCCTCCCCTCACACAGCCGGGGCACCAGTCGGTGGGAACACCATGGCAGGGATGGAGCAGGAGGCTACCAGATGCTTCCAAAAGGATGGAGATCTCAACTCCTCATAAGACAGGGCCAGGGGTAGGGTGTATGCCAGGGTGCCAGCGAAGAGCCTAATATTTGTACTCGTCAGAGGTGATCCTGCCCAGGACAGTTGTACACCTTTACTCACCAGTGATGTTAACCCCATATCTTGATAGTTAAGAGACCTGGCTAATCGCCCATACTCTGGCTCATTCATCTTAAAGCCACTTGTCCGAGGGTAGGTTCCTAACCCTCCAGTTGTTCAGCCTTGTTAAAGGATCACACTATCTCACTCCGGTCTCTACATTCTAGTGGCCACGAGTTACCCACTATATGCAGTGTTGCCATTCTATCTGGTCACTAGTGGATCCCTATCTGGTGTTCTTTCAGGAAACAGTCACTTACCCTATAAGCTAACCCCTCCAAGGTGGACTAGTCCCACCACATAAAGTGTAAATGTCATTTCATTCAAGAAAAAGAACAACTCAATACTGCACTGGTTGTTAATGATGGGTCATATTTTTGTGCCATATAACTTGTTTTCTGTTCTGTTCTATTTAAAAAAAAACAGTATTTTCTGTCTGTGTGGGCGTGGCCAGCAGCTCATAGGGATTAGTGCAATGTGATGTGATAGCAGAGAAAGGGACAAGACAGATCCTGAGCTGTGTGGAGCCAGCAGACTAGGGGTTAACAGAGATTGTGACATATCTTTCTGGCACAAGCTTGTTTGACCTGATCCTGATGGTGGGTTTACACGTCGCGATATCGGTGTCCAACTCCGATCCAACTCCGACCAAAAGTCACGTGGTTCGCGAGTTGGACCCGATATCGTTCGCGCATTGTACGGTTTGAACGTACAATGCAATGCTGGAACAATGCCAAACCGATATCGGGGTTGAATTCAACCGCCCGATATCGGATGGCCGTTGTAGCCGAATCGTCCCGTGTGACAGCCCAACTACGATGTGTACGCCCACGTCACCCATTCACTCCCATGTTAACTGGTCGTTCCTGGGTTGGGGGCGTACACATCGTCGGGACGTTGTATCCCGATATCGGGCTGTCTAAACCGGCGATGCGATGGCGGGAAAAGCGCGCTCAAAAAGCGCGCTCCCGCGTCGTTGGCTCCGATATCGGGCCGATATCGGGACGTGTAAACCCACCTTAAAATCTGATGTTGCTTAGCAACTGTGCGTATGCTGAGCCTCATCTGCAACATTGTTACATGCCCATATTCACTGAAGACGGACGTGACTGATAATAATCCTATGTCTGCTTCACAGTGCAGTAGGGATACCTTCTGGAAGGTTTATGAATGGTTTGCAACTAGAATTTTCTAATGAAGTATATTAGAACGTTTATTAAAATGATTTGCTCTACATTATTATTAAATATGAATTTAAACAGCGGTTACGCTTTAACTAACTCTTGCCCTACAGTCAGTAGTCATGTCCTACCAAACATTCCTATCTGGGTACTGTTAAGTATTTGGTGCAGAACTTTCTGCTCCATTTGTGCATCTCTTGACAGTAAAAACACAGTGGCAAAAGCACATTCTTCAGAAAGGGTAAAATATGCAAGAAAAATCCTGACAAAATTGACATGCAGCAGATATAAATCTGCACTAAATCTCCAAGGAGAAAATAAGCGACATGTGGAGGAGACCAGGATACAAATTCACTTTGGTGGCATCAGTAAACACTTCAGGTTTTATGCCAAATTTGCAGCATGTGCACAAATCTTTACACCATACCTTACATCTCTATACACCAAACATTACACATTATATCTTACATTTTCAACTCTGCTGCAACATATATAGCATATCTATACATCTTACATTAGCTAGCATAACGTATGCAGTGGTGTGAAAGAGTGTTTGCCCCTTCCTGATTTCTTATTCTTTTGCATGTTTGTAACTTACATGTTTCAGATCACCAAATAAATTTAAATATTATACAAAGATAACACAACTAATCACAAAATGCAGATAATAAATGAAGGACTTTATTATCTAGGGTGAAAGAAATCTAAAGTGATTGCCCCCTCTTAAAACATAAATTAACTGTGGGTTATCACATCTTTGGGAGCTGAGTTCAATTTCCCTTGCCACACCCAAGTCTGATTACTGCCACACCTGTTCTCAATCAAGAAATCACTAAAATAGGACCTGCCTGTCAAAGTGAAGGATACCATAAGATCCTCAAAAGCTAAACATCAACCAGTGATCCAAAGAGATTCAGGAACAAATGAGAAACAAAGTAATTGAGATCTGTCAGTCTGGAAAAGGTTATAAAACCGTTTGTAAAGCTTTGGGACTATAGCAAACCACAGTGACAGTCATTATCCACAAATGATGAAAACAGTGGTGAACTTTCCCAGGAGTAGCCAGCTGACCAAAATTACCCCAAGAGCGCAGCTACGACTCATCCAAGTGGTCACAAAACACCCCACAACAACATCCTAAGAACTGCAGGCCTCACTTGCCTCAGTTAAGGTTAGTGTTCATGACTCCACCATAAGAAATAGACTGGTCAAAAATGGCCGCATGGCAGAGATCCAAGGCAAAACCACTGTTGAGCAAAAAGAACATAAAGGCTCATCTCAGTTTTGCCAGAAAACATCTTGATGATACTCAAGACTTTTGGGAGAATACTCTAGACTGACGAAACAAAAGTTGAACTTTTTGGAAGGTGAATGTCCCATTACACCTTGGGTAGAAGTAACATGAAATTTCAGAAAAGGAACATCATACCAACAGTAAAAGATGGTGGAGGTAGTGTGATAGTCTGGGGCTGTTCTGCTGCTTCAGGACCTGGAAGACTTGATGTGGTAAATGGAACCATGAATTCTGCTGCCACCAAAAAATCTTGAAGGAGAATGTCCGTCCGTCTGTTCATGACCTCAAGCTGAAGAGGATTTGGGTTATGCAGCAGGACAATGATCTAAAATAGTAAGTCACTTCTGAATGCTTAAGAAAAACAAAATTAATACTTTTGAGTGGCCGAGACACTGTCCTGACCTTAATCCTATTGAGATACTGTGGCCTTACAAAGGCGGTTCATGCTCGGAAACCTCCATAGTGGCTGAACTACAACAATTCTGCAAAGATGAGAGGCCAAAATTCCTCCAGAGCATTGTAAAGACTCATCACCAGTTATCACAAACGCTTGATTGTAGTTGTTGCTGCTGAGGTCCCAACCAGTTATTAGGTTTAGGGGGCCATCACTTTTTCACACAAGGCCCTGTAGGTTTGGATTTCTTTTTCCCTTACTAAAGACCTTCATTTATAAACTGCATCTTGTAGTTCTTGTGTTATCTTTGTCTAACATTTAAATTTGTTTCGTGGACTGAAACTTTTAATTGCCAAACATGGAAAAGAATAAGAAATAAGGGAGGGGCAAACACTTTTTCACACTAATGTATATTTATTTACATGGCTTATACACTGTCACATAATAGTACTAATCCATATACCGTACTTATACCTACTTAACACTGAGCTGAACCTCAATATTACGCGCAAACATAACTGTTGGAGTCATCCTATACATGGAACATCACATTACATTATTCACATTAAAATTCATTAGCGCGGTTGGTGTCTTCAGGGACGAATGCAGCTTTTCCTTCCAGCTGATGGCAGAATGAGCGTTCACTTTTAATATCTTCTATCCGGCATATGTAGGAAGGAGAAAGCTATGAGAAAAGTCAATAAATAACAAGTGTCACTTCATCTGCAATCAGATGTGATAAACACTGGAGTGACTCAGGCGCTGCGGACTCCCGGCAGCTCAGCCGGTGACTCAGTCGCCATGATGTAGAATCACAACCTGTTATGTCTGGGGCTGATTATCGTGGATGATTCGGTCATTTACAATATCCTGATGTGTGAGCAGAGGGAGCAGTATTCAGTGACTCACTGCCAGGGGGCCAGAAACCACGTCCTCTAACTTTAAGGGGATTTTTTCTGGTTCTTTGTAAATAAACCTTAATCATTATATAACAACTAGTTTCTCACAAGTAAATGGAAAAAGACTCTTTATACCCAGGAGAACTAGAGTTTTTCTGCCCTCGGGATAATTCGGCAGAAATCGGGTGCTAACGGATCCGGTTTGTCTCCCATTGACTTACAGTGGGGACTCCGGCACATGTGGTGGCATTCGGTTGCATCTGGATTCTGCCGTTCTGCCATTATGTTGTCGACCTCCAAAAGCACAAAATGTAGCGTTTTTTGGGGTTGGCAAAAAAAAAAGCCACCAACTAGATCCGGAGGAATCCAGTATAAATTAAAATGAAAGTGAATGGGCACTGGATCTGGTTTTGCCTACTGAGCATGCGGGTTCACTAGAAGGTAGATAGATAGACAGATAGATAGAGCTCACGAGTCTCCCGCTGCTGCTTCTGCCCATTAAGCTTCATAAAAATTCACTGCACTGAACGGCAACGGCCAATCACAAATGCTCACACTCTGTCTGTTGCACTAAGACTGTGCTCCCTCAATCTGTACCGGTGTCTGTGCTTCAGTGTCCGCGCTGCTGAAATCCCAAGAAAACGATCCGGAAACCATATGTAGGTTGCATCAATCATCCATTTATTCCTTTCATGTGACCGGGCGCAGGAGATGACGTCATTTCCTGCGCGCGGTCACAGAAGTCGGCACATCAAGGAAGAAGAAGCCGGCGAGCGGAGGGCAGAGGACCGGAGGAGCGGAGAGCTGCGTCGGAAGGTGATGTATAAAGTGTTTGTTATTTTGACAGCTGCCGCAGCCTGGGGGGACGTGATAAGGAGGGGGGCTGTTTATTACTACTGGGGCTGCTGGATACTACACTGGGGCTGTATACTACCACTGGGGCTGCAATACCACTGGGGCTGCTGTATATAGGGGCTGCAGTACCACTGGGGCTGCAATACCACTGGGGCTGCTGTATACAGGGGCTGTATACTACCACTGGGGCTGCAATACCACTGGGGCTGCTGTATATAGGGCTGCAATACCACTGGGGCTGCTGTATACAGGGGCTGTATACTACCACTGGGGCTGCAATACCACTGGGGCTGCTGTATATAGGGGCTGCAATACCACTGGGGCTGCAATACCACTGGGGCTGCTGTATATAGGGGCTGCAATACCACTGGGGCTGCAATACCACTGGGGCTGCTGTATACAGGGGCTGTATACTACCACTGGGGCTGCAATACCACTGGGGCTGCTGTATATAGGGGCTGCAGTACCACTGGGGCTGCAATACCACTGGGGCTGCTGTATACAGGGGCTGTATACTACCACTGGGGCTGCAATACCACTGGGGCTGCTGTATATAGGGGCTGCAGTACCACTGGGGCTGCAATACCACTGGGGCTGCTGTATACAGGGGCTGTATACTACCACTGGGGCTGCAATACCACTGGGGCTGCTGTATATAGGGGCTGCAATACCACTGGGGCTGCAATACCACTGGGGCTGCTGTATATAGGGGCTGCAATACCACTGGGGCTGCAATACCACTGGGGCTGCTGTATATAGGGGCTGCAATACCACTGGGGCTGCAATACCACTGGGGCTGCTGTATATAGGGGCTGCTGTATGCACCACTGGGGCTGCAATACCACTGGGGCTGCTGTATATAGGGGCTGCAATACCACTGGGGCTGCTGTATACAGGGGCTGTATACTACCACTGGGGCTGCAATACCACTGGGGCTGCTGTATATAGGGGCTGCAATACCACTGGGGCTGCAATACCACTGGGGCTGCTGTATATAGGGGCTGCAATACCACTGGGGCTGCAATACCACTGGGGCTGCTGTATACAGGGGCTGTATACTACCACTGGGGCTGCAATACCACTGGGGCTGCTGTATATAGGGGCTGCAGTACCACTGGGGCTGCAATACCACTGGGGCTGCTGTATACAGGGGCTGTATACTACCACTGGGGCTGCAATACCACTGGGGCTGCTGTATATAGGGGCTGCAGTACCACTGGGGCTGCAATACCACTGGGGCTGCTGTATACAGGGGCTGTATACTACCACTGGGGCTGCAATACCACTGGGGCTGCTGTATATAGGGGCTGCAGTACCACTGGGGCTGCAATACCACTGGGGCTGCTGTATACAGGGGCTGTATACTACCACTGGGGCTGCAATACCACTGGGGCTGCTGTATATAGGGGCTGCAATACCACTGGGGCTGCAATACCACTGGGGCTGCTGTATATAGGGGCTGCAATACCACTGGGGCTGCAATACCACTGGGGCTGCTGTATATAGGGGCTGCAATACCACTGGGGCTGCAATACCACTGGGGCTGCTGTATATAGGGGCTGCTGTATGCACCACTGGGGCTGCAATACCACTGGGGCTGCTGTATACAGGGGCTGCAATACCACTGGGGCTGCTGTATATAGGGGCTGCTGTATACACCACTGGGGCTGCAATACCACTGGGGCTGCTGTATATAGGGGCTGCAATACCACTGGGGCTGCAATACCACTGGGGCTGCTGTATATAGGGGCTGCAATACCACTGGGGCTGCAATACCACTGGGGCTGCTGTATATAGGGGCTGCTGTCTACACCACCGGGGCTGCAATACCACTGGGGCTGCTGTATATAGGGGCTGCAATACCACTGGGGCTGCTGTATATACCACTGGGGGCTGCTGTATATCATACTGCTGGGGCCTGTATACCACTGCTGGGGGCTGTATACCTGTGCTGGGGTCCACCCTCGGCTTATACGCGAGTCAATAGATTTTCCCAGGTTTTGGGGGCAAAAGTAGGGGGTCGGCTTATACACGGGTCGGCTTATACACGAGTATATACGGTAATTGAAAATGGAATAATATTATAGCTAAGAAAAAATAAAAAATTGAGACACTTAGCTTAAAAATATGGCCATATTGATAACAGCCCAGTAGCCACGTCGAGGTGTGTGAAAATGGACCAATATTATAGCTAACTCGCCCGCTATAATACTACACTCATTGATTCATAGTAGTGATCAGGGTGTAACGGCCGCCATATTAGTACAGCAAAACATTCCCAATATCTCTCCGCTTACCGTTTAGATAATATAATTAAACCAATATATAAGCTCAAACGTTGTAGAATCTCCGGATAGGACAGAATCGGGCCCCATCTAATAATTAGAATAATAATCTTTATTTATATAGCGCCAGCATATTCCACAGCGCTTTCCAATTCAGAGGTTCATATACAAACAGTCATAAGTAACAATTATAAAAGATACAATAATTAAAGCAAAAAATAATGACGACCCTGCTCGTAAGAGCTTACAATCTATAACGAGGTGGGGGTGACACATAGAGGTACAGGTACTTAGGTTGGTGATATAGACTGCTTTCATTTGTATTTGATAGAGATGAACACCATGGTGGAGCAGGAAGCCGTCAGCTCCCAGCTCCACCATTCACCTGTGCCCACAGCTGTGAGAATAACACTAAGCCAGTAATACTTTTTTGTAATGTTTCTCAGTGGAGTAGAAGGGTTGGAAGGCGTTCTGCTGGCATAGTACTGTATAAGGGCTCTTTGGGAACATCATATTATCTGGGGGCACTGTGGGGGCATCACACTGTATGAGGGCAATGTTGAGGCATCATATTATGTGGGGACACTATGAGAGTATCATACTGTGTGGAGGCAATGATGGGGCATCATATTGTGTGCGGGCACCATGGGGGCATCACGCTGTGCGGAGGCAATGTTGGGGCATCATACTGTGGGAGGGCAATTCTGGGGCTCCATATTGTGTGGGGGCATTATGCTGTATAGGGGCAATGTTGGGCCATTATATTGCTAAGGGGCACTGTAGGAGCATCATAGTGTATGAGGGCAATGTTTGGGCATTATATTGTGTGGGGTGGCACTGGGGCATCACTGTGTAGAGGGGAGTGACGGTGGATAATACTGCGGAAGTGCTGGGGCGCTGTAGAGATATCCTACAAAATATCTGGGGACTATGGGGCATAATACTGAGGGGGCATCATACAGTGTGGACTACGTAATTGGGTTATCATTAGGTGGGGATTTAATGCCAGACATTATTGTTAGGATGGGAATTGTGGGTTCATCATAATGTCTATGAGTGTATAATACTGTGAGTGGGGGACCTGCAGGAATCATACTGTATGTGTAAGGGAGCACTGTAGGCGGCAGCAATGTGGGGTGCATCACCCTGGATGGTGGCCATAAAAATGGTCTTAAATTGTGTAGAAATACTAAGGAGCTTCATTAGGGGCATTTATTTTGTGTGCCTGCACAAAAAGGACTTGGCGGGTTTTGGGATGTGGCAAGGCTGTCAAAAGTACTTCCACAGTGTGCAGCGTGTGCTGCATAGGGTGTCCCTCTTCCCCTCTTTCCTGTCCTACAGAGCTGAGAGCTGCGGTCACTTTGTATTATACTCCAGAGCTGCACTCACAATTCTGTAGGATCCGAGCTAACACCTCCCGTAATGCCCGCTGTATTTATTGCCTGCACAGAGCTTGCTATGGTGATTTGTACTGTGAGAAGTGTTGTCTATATATCCGGCGCTGTATTGGAAAACCTAACTGCCCCAGTGCATTTCCAGCTGTCAGGGAATTCTGGGAGTTGTAGTTTTGCACAACTGGAGATTCCCAGGTCCATTACCATAGAACTTCAGCCTGCGATTAGACATAGTGAACACATCACGTGGGCATCGACATCGGTTTTAATTAGAGAGCGGCCCTCACCCCCGGGCCCTGGCTTCTTCTGGTCTTCGCAGCCTGTCACATTGCATTTTCTCAGCTCTGTGTGTAATGGCGGGTTTACACGTCGCGATATCGCAGTACAATTTCAATCAAAAGTCACGTGGTTCAATCGTTGGACCCGATATCGTGCCTGCGTTGTATGGTGTGAACGTCCAATGCGATGCAGGAACGATGTCAATGCGATATCGGGGATCGAATGAGCGTGCTATTCAATGCCCCGATATTGCATAGCGATTGAAGCCAGATCGTGCTGTGTAAACGCCCAATTACGATGCGATTTGATACGTCACCCATTCACTCCCATGTTAACTATGCGATCCTGGATTGGGAGGCGGAGACATCGCACGGACGTTGTATTACGATATCGCAGCGTCTAAACAGTCAATGCGATGCGGGTGAAACGTGCACTAATTGCGCGCTCCCGCGCCATTGAGTTGCGATATCGAAACGATATCGTGGCGTGTAAACCCACCATTAGTCCTAAATCACTGCTGGATAAATACACTCCCGCAAAAGCCTAATGTTCTCACCACAAGCCCCAAACCTCAAACCTAGGTGGCAACAAACACCCAGAGTGTCAGAAGCTGTGAGCCAAGTGCCAAGGAGCAGAATGTGACTGCCCTGTCATATGGTAAAAAATGTTTATACCGTGTTAGCCAGTAGATAGAAAAATATTAACTCAGCGGTTGACACCTTTTAATGGCTAACTGAAAAGATGGTAAGCATAGCAAGCTTTCGGGACACTGTGGCCCCTTCATCAGGCTATAATGACACAAATTCTGAAGACACACACATATATACATAAGCAGGGTGAGATGATCCAGTAAATATGACAGGTGACGTAAAGCATAGTCAGGCTTGGGAGGGGGAGAGGAGCTGGGGAGGTAAAGTCAAAATGCCGAGATAAGAGGAACAGATTGTATTATTGTTATGATTAGTGTCCTGTGGAGACCATAAAATTCCTCAGTGAGTGTAGAAAGCTATAAATCGATGCGAGACAGTTCACATAAGTATCAAAAGTTCATTGTCCTCTAACTGGGGTCTGTTGGAAGATGTGATATCTCCAAATGCCCTTTTAATTGATATACAAAACGCATGAATCCATGTGAGACATTCAATCCTGTTTTGAATGTGTCAAAGGTCGTTATCAATTTGTATTCCCAAATTCTTCTCTCTTTCTGAGATTTGAAGGTACTTTTTAAAATGAGCAGATTCGTATCTATTATACTGTGGTCAGGGTTGGAAAAATGGTTGGCTACAGGTAGATCCATACGCTTTTCTTTTATTGAGTGGTGATGAGAATTAATTCTTGTTCTGAATTTTTGTCCGGTCTCCCCTACGTACATGACACCTGTTGGGCATTTAGTACATATGATTAAATACACCACGTTGTTTGTGGTGCAGCTGAAGTTACCTGGGATCTTGTAGTCCTGATCTGTGCTGGGAATCTTTATCTTGTCCGTTGTCATTATAGATGGAGGTTTTGCACCTGTTCTGGTTGCAGGGAAAGGTTCCTGTTGTTGCTGGAGAGGACAGGGTGCTTCTGACAATGATGTTTCTTAGATTTGGAGGTCGTCTAAAACAAAAGAGTGCAGGATCCGGAGATATTGATCTTAGGGTGCTTTCACATCTGCGTTTTTCGTAATTCGCGGCAGATGCGGTGAAAAAACCGCATCTGCCGCGATTGCCGCATAACCGTTCCACTTGCGGCGCGGTTGCGGTTTTTTCTATGCAATGTATAGGCGTACTTGCGGCAGGTGCGGCAAGTGCGGTTTTGCACTTGCGGCAGGTGCGGCCGCGAAAAAAACCGCGGCTTACTGCGGTTTTTTTCGCGGCCGCACCTGCCGCAAGTGCAAAACCGCACTTGCCGCACCTGCCGCAAGTATGCCTATACATTGCATAGAAAAAACCGCAACCGCGCCGCAAGTGGAACGGTTTATGCGGTAAACGCGGTAGATGCGGTTTTTTCACCGCATCTGCCGCGAATTACGAAAAACGCAGATGTGAAAGCACCCTTAGTCGGGCATCTTTTTGTAGGAGTGGTTACAGTTTCTATGCGGCTCCTCTTTGCACCCCCAGACTTGGATTGTAGGTGACTACAAGAGATCCCGGTTGTTTTCTCCTCTAGTTTTGTAATGTAGGAGATGATTCCTTGATATACTGGTGGCTCTTGTAATCTGGTTCTCGATTGCTCTTGGATGGTAGCTCTGGTTCAAAAAGGTCTTTCTGAGATCCTCAAGGTGATTGTCTCTATCTGTAGGGTTATGACGTCACCTGTCGTATTTACTGCATCATCTCACCCTGCTTATGTATATACTAGATGGGTGCCCGATGCACAATGCATCGGGATTCTAGCCGAGCGAGTCTCTGACTCGCAATGGCCGCTTCGCGGCCAATGCTTCGCGCTGCTAAGGCGACTCGCCATGCCCGCTGCGCGGGCATAGCGAGTCGCCTTAGAACTGCTCGCAATGGCCGCTTCGCGGCCAATGCTTCGCGGTGCTAAGGCGACTCGCCATGCCCGCTGCGCGGGCATAGCGAGTCGCCTTACAACTGGTCGCATTGGCCGCTGCGCGGCCAATGCATTTTTCGGATCCACATGACCACGCTGAGTCGCATGCGACTTTGGTGCGCGAAATCCATTCGTGATTATATAATAGATGTATGTGTCTTCAGAATCTGTGTCATTATCAGCCTGACGAAGGGGCCATAGTGTCCCGAAAGCTTGCTATGTTTACCATCTTTTCAGCTCGCCATTAAAAGGTATCAACCACTGAGGACTCTCAGATTCTAATATTTTGCCCTGTGATATGTAATGTAGATCTGCTGGGTGACTATGGATGCCATTATAATGCAATGGTGTAATGTTCCACGATGCCCCTCGAATCCTATGGAGCTTTGTTCTGAGAATGAAGTTACATACTGACCGCTCCATAAACCTAAGAGCAAAAATCAATTATTCTACACGTATAACAAAAAGAGTCATAGGAGCCAAATCCCATAATAATCAAAGCTAAAGGCTTGGAAAGCCCCAACCATATACCAGACACGGGGGTGTAACTTGAAGCTCAAGGACCCTGGTGTGAAACTCCAACGGGGCCCCCAAATATTGCCAATCTTAAATAGCAGTAGCCTTTTTCTGTAGGCCAAAGGGACTTTTAGGGCCCCTTCTGCTCCAGGGACCAGGTGCGATTGCAACCCCTGCACCTGTTATGCCCCTGACCAGACAGTAATATGTGCATGGCTTTAAAGCCCCCCCTGGTATTAAGTGTAATTAATATGTGCTGCAAAAATACAAAGCCTGTACCTCAACTTCTCTCCATCATTCATGCTTGGGTCTATATCACTCTTTCGGTGCATAGCCCTAATCAAGTTCACAAAACTACAGAGTAATAACTACAGGTGCATCTCAATGAATTACAATATCATCAAATGTTAATTTATTTCAGTAATCCAATACATAAAGTGAAACACATATATTATACAGAGTCATTACACACAGAGGGATCTATGTCATGTGTTTATTTCTGTTAATGTTGATGGTTATGGCTTACAGCTAATGAAAACTCTAAGATCATTATCTCAGAAAATTAAAGTAGGGAGGATGAAGGGTTAAAAACCGCGCTGCCGTATTCCACAAGACATCAAAGGGTGAAAATAATATTGATTTATTAGTCAACGCGTTTCAGGACTCCCTGAAACATGGCAATATGATATTGATTTGCCCTAAGGAAGGGGCCAGGGAGCCCTGAAGGCGCTGACACATGGCAATATTACATTGATTTTTGATAATATTCTAATTCATTGAAATGCACTAGTAAGAAGAAATCCATCAGTTGTATCATCTTCCACCGGGTGATCTAATCATTACTCACTGAAAGTCTGCAGAAAATGACTAAAGTAAAAGCCCAAGTATAATCCAGTCATAAGAATAATGATTCCCATCCACAGCTGCCACTAATGGACGTGTATGAACCATGTGTGATGTCAGTACTGAGGACCTCAGAATGTTTAGCACCAAGTAGTATTACTTGTTAACTAAGGCTACTTTCACACTAGCGGTTTATTCAAATTGCAGCAGATCCAGCAGATTTACCGCATCTGCCGCCTAATGGCTGCACCTGTGTCACACTTGCGGCAAGCCCCATGTATTGTCTATGGGGCTTGCGGCAGGTGTGGCTTGTGCGGTATAGCTGCAGTTCCGGCATTTGCAGCAGTTGCAGCTGCGAAAAAAAAAACGTGGTCAACAGCGTTTTTTTTCGCGGCCTCAACTGCCGTAAGTGCCAGAACCGCGGCTATACAGCACTTGTACAGGAATGTAACTACTATAATACTGCCCCTATGTACAAGAATATAACTTCTATAATACTGCCCCTATATACAAGAATATAACTACTATAATACTGCCCCTATGTACAGGAATATAACTACTATAATACTGCTCCTATGTACAAGAATATAACTACTATAATACTGCTCCCTATGTACAAGAATATAACTACTATAATACTGCTCCCTATGTACAAGAATATAACTACTGTAATACTGCTCCTATGTACAAGAATATAACTACCATAATACTGCTCCAATGTACAAGAATATACCTACTATAATACTGCGCCTATATACAAGAATAAAACTACTACAATACTGCCCCTATGTACAAGAATATACCTACTATAATACTGCCCCTATGTACAAGAATATAACTACTATAATACTGCCCCTATGTACAAGAATATAACTACTACAATACTGCCCCTATGTACAAGAATATAACTACTATAATACTGCCCCTATGTACAAGAATATAACTACTATAATACTGCCCCTATGTACAAGAATATAACTACTATAATACTGCCCACTATGTACAAGAATATAACTACTATAATACTGCCTCTATGTACAAGAATAGAACTACTATAATACTGCTCCTATGTACAAGAATATAACTACTATAATACTGCCCCTATGTACAAGAATATAACTACTATAATACTGCCCCTATGTACAAGAATATAACTACTATAATACTGCCTCCTATGTACAAGAATATAACTACTATAATACTGCTCCTATGTACAAGAATATAACTACTATAATACTGCCCCTATGTACAAGAATATAACTACTATAATACTGCTCCACTATGTACAAGGATGTAACTACTATAATACTGCGCCTATATACAAGAATATAACTACTATAATACTGCCCCTATATACAAGAATATAACTACTATAATACTGCTCCTATGTACAAGAATATAACTACTATAATACTGCCCCTATATACAAGAATATAGCTACTATAATACTGCCCCTATGTACAAGAATATAACTACTATAATACTGCTCCTATATACAAGAATATAACTACTATAATACTGCTCCTATATACAAGAATATAACTACTATAATACTGCTCCTATGTACAAGAATATAACTACTATAATACTGCTCCTATATACAAGAATATAACTACTATAATACTGCTCCTATGTACAAGAATATAACTACTATAATACTGCCCCTATGTACAAGAATATAACTACTATAATACTGCCCTACATTTGTCTAGCCTCATCACGCTCCTGCAGTAAAATTGCCCAGATGGTTGACCTGCTATACTGTATATGATACATAATCATTTTCGCATCGCTCTACTTGTGACTTACATGCAATTAGTCTGGGAGGCCAATGTTGATAAATACAAGGTATATTTAGTGGCAGGGAACAGACTGGGGATATTTCTATATGTGTGAGGCGCATCCTCCGCACAGCTGTGCTGCTAGTACACCGTATAAATACATATTTATGTACTTTAAAGGGCCAATACAACTAAAGTTAGCTCTTATTACAAGAAGTGGTGATTGCATGGTGGTTCAGTGTTTAACACTGTATGGTGGCTCAGTGGTTAGCACTGTATGGTGGCTCAGTGGTTAGCACTGTATGGTGGCTCAGTGGTTAGCACTGTATGGTGGCTCAGTGGTTAGCACTGTATGGTGGCTCAGTGGTTAGCACTGTATGGTGGCTCAGTGGTTTTCACTGTACGGTGGCTCCGTGGTTGGCACTATACGGTGGCTCAGTGGTTAGCACTGTATGGTGGCTCAGTGGTTGGCACTATATGGTGGCTGTGGTTAGCACTGTACGGTGGATCAGTGGTTAGCACTGCATGGTGTCTCAGTGGTTAGCACTGTATGGTGGCTCAGTGGTTAGCACTGTATGGTGGCTCAGTGGTTAGCATTGTATTGTGGCTCAGTGGTTAGCACTGTATGGTGGCTCAGTGGTTAGCACTGTATATGGTGGCTCAGTGGTTAGCACTGTATGGTGGCTTAGTGGTTGGCACTGTATATGGTGGCTCAGTGGTTAGCACTGTATGGTGGCTCAGTGGTTGGCACTGTATATGGTGGCTCAGTGGTTAGCACTGTATGGTGGCTCAGTGGTTAGCACTGTATGGTGGATCAGTGGTTAGCACTGTACGCTGGCTCAGTGGTTAGCACTGTACAGTGGCTCAGTGGTTAGCACTGTATGGTGGCTCAGTGGTTAGCACTGTATGGTGGCTCCGTGGTTAGCACTGTATGGTGGATCAGTGGTTAGCACTGTACGCTGGCTCAGTGGTTAGCGCTGTAGGTGGCTCAGTGGTTAGCACTGTATGGTGGCTCAGTGGTCAGCACTGTATGGTGGCTCAGTGGTCAGCACTGTATGGAGGCTCAGTGGTTAGCACTGTATGGTGGCTCAGTGGTTGGCACTGTATGGTGGCTCAGTGGTTGGCACTGTACAGTGGCTCAGTGACTAACACTGTATGGTGGCTCAGTGGTTGGCTTTGTACAGTGGCTCAGTGGTTTGCATTGTATGGTGGCTCAGTGGTTAGCACTGTATGATGGCTCAGTGGTTGGCACTGTGCAGTGGCTCAGTGGCTAACACTGTATGGTGGCTCAGTGGTTGGCTTTGTACAGTGGCTCAGTGGTTAGCATTGTATGGTGGCTCCGTGGTCGGCACTGTAGCGTTGCAGCGTTGGGTTGAAATCTCACCAAGGACGACATCTGTAAGGAGTCTGTATGTTCTCCCCGTGTTTTGTGGGTTTCCTCCAGGTTCTCCGGTTTCCTCCTTCAGTCCAAAGCCTGATAGGGAATGTATATTGTGAGCCCCAATGGAGACAGTGATGACAATGTATGTATGGTACTATGGAATTAATGGTGCTATATAAGTGAATAAATATTATTATAATTATTGTGGTAGGCAGGGAAGTGAGTTTTCTACACTTCCTGTGAAATGGTTGATAACAGGGAGCAGAAGAAGGGTTGTAATTGCACCTGGATCCTGGAACTTAGGGGCCCCAAAAGTTCCTTTGTGCTATAGAAAAAGACTATAGCTGTTAAATATTGACAATAATTGGGGGCCCCGTTGGAGCTTTCGTATCGGGGCCCATGAACTTCAAGTTACGCCACTGGTATCCACCTTTGGAACATAAATCCTGGATTTGGGATTGTTCCACGCATTGAACTTCCTCAGCAGAATGTGTAATTTGACAGGGGGTCACAAACATTTGCACATGACTGTGAATGAACACATGCCTGGGGCTGGGCCGCATGGTTTGGGATTCTGTACAGTATTTGCCAGCTTCTATGGGACATGTTGCACCAGTGCCCCACAGCTCACACATCCCCCATGTAGGACCCATTCAGGGCCCCTATGTGAGCCATAACGTTGGCCATATTGGTTGTTGCCCGACTTTCATGTGAAGAAACGTGTCCAAGAAATAGTGAAAAATACATAATAGAGAAGAGGATGAGATAGAGATCTCCATATGATCAGGACATCACTGATCAGCAAAATTCAGATTAGACAGAAATGTGATGTCCAGACAGAGATCGAGAGAATAAATTATCATAGAAAGAGAAGAGCGACCTTCATGAGATACACGGCACAGATCCGAGGGCGAAGAGGAGACGCTTCATCAATAGGAACCATGCAGGGCTAGTGTACAGCGCGCTTCTGAGAGCTGTATCTAATCCTATCCTGTGTGATACTGTCTACAGAGCTGCATCTAATCCTATCCTGTGTGATCCTGTCTGCTGAGCTGTATCTAATCCTATCCTGTATGATACTGTCTGATGATCTGTATCTAATCCTATCCTGTGTGATACTGTCTGATGAGCTGTATCTAATCCTATCCTGTGTGATACTGTCTACAGAGCTGCATCTAATCCTATCCTGTGTGATACTGTCTGATGAGTGGTGTATCTAAGCATCTCATGTGTCAAACTATCGGCTGAGCTGTATCTAATCCTATCCTGTATGGTACGGTTGGATGAGCTGTATGTAATCCTACCCTGTATGATACTGTCTGCTGAGCTGTATCTAATCCTATCCTGTATGATACTGTCTGATGAGCTGTATCTAATCCTTCTCCTGTATGATACTGTCTGCTGAGCTGTATCTAATCCTATCCTGTATGATACTGTCTGATGAGCTATATCTAATCCTATCCTGTATGATACTGTCTGCTGAGCTGTATGTAATCCTATCCTATGTGATACTGTCTGATGAGCTGTATCTAATCCTATCCTGTGTGATTCTGTCTGCTGAACTGTATCTAATCCTATCCTGTGTGATACTGTCTGCTGAGCGGTATCTAATCCTATCCTGTGTGATACTGTCTGCTGAGCTGTATCTAATCCTACCCTGTATGATACTGTCTGGTGAGCTGCATCTAATCCTATCCTGTGTGATACTGCCTGATGAGCGGTGTATCTAAGCATCTCATGTGTCAAACTGTCAGCTGAGCTGTATCTAATCCTATCCTGTATGATACTGTCTGATGAGCTGTGTATCTAATCCTTTTCCTGTATGATACTGTCTGCTGAGCTGTATCTAATCCTACCCTGTATGATACTGTCTGCTGAGCTGTATCTAATCCTATCCTGTATGATACTGTCTGCTGAGCTGTATCTAATCCTATCCTGTGTGATACTGTCTGCTGAGCTGTATCTAATCCTATACTGTGTCATCCCGTCTGCTGAGCTGTACAGTTGTGGCCAAAAGTATTGACACCCCTGCAATTCTGTCAGATAATACTCAGTTTCTTCCTGACAATGATTGCAATCACAAATTCTTTGGTATTATTATCTTCATTTAATTTGTCTTCAATGAAAAAACACAAAAGAGAATGAAGCAAAAAGCAAAACGTTGATCATTTCACACAAAACTCCAAAAATGGGCCAGACAAAAGTATTGGCACCCTCAGCCTAATACTTGGTTACACAACCTTTAGCCAAAATAACTGCGATCAACCGCTTCCGGTAACCATCAATGAGTTTCTTACAATGCTCTGCTGGAATTTTACACCATTCTTCTTTGGCAAACTGCTCCAGGTCCCTGAGATTTGAAGGGTGCCTTCTCCAAACTGCCATTTTTAGATCTCTCCACAGGTGATCTATGGGATTCAGGTCTGGACTCATTGCTGGCCACCTTAGAAGTCTCCAGTGCTTTCTCTCACACCATTTTCTAGTGCTTTTTGAAGTGTGTTTTGGGTCATTGTCCTGCTGGAAGACCCATGACCTCTGAGGGAGACCCAGCTTTCTCATACTGGGCCCTACATTATGCTGCAAAATTTGTTGGTAGTCAGTAGTTCAGACTTCATAATGCCATGCACACGGTCAAGCAGTCCAGTGCCAGAGGCAGCAAAGCAACCCCAGGGACCGTGATCATAAGATCACGCCCTAATAGGTGAGATCTATTCATATTGTATTCAGCTCCTCCCTGCTCTCCACAGCGCTGTAAAGGCTGTAATGACGCGAATCGCGTCATTTCCGGCATTGGGTGACGTCAGTACTCCCACGCCGCATGCGCAATGCGGTGCTTGAAGCCTACAGAGCGGCGCGGGTGTACTAACGTCACCCGATGCCGGAAATGACACGATTCGCATCATTACAGCCCAGGCAGCGCCGAGGAGAGCAGGGAGGCGCTGAATACAATATGAATAGAAGATCACGCCATTAGGGCGTGATCTTATGACGGAGAGGGCCCGCCCAAGGGGCTAAAGAATATAGCCACAGCTAATTAACATCACTAATGAGTAAGTTATAAAACGTTTTATGCACTTTCACAGGATGCTTTTTTGAGACAAAAGGAGTGTGA
Organism: Allobates femoralis; assembly: GCA_033576535.1. Classification (NCBI taxonomy): domain Eukaryota; kingdom Metazoa; phylum Chordata; class Amphibia; order Anura; family Aromobatidae; genus Allobates; species Allobates femoralis. The sequence goes on along the minus strand of JARQOC010000002.1, from coordinate 717,360,597 downwards.
GATTAGTGATAATATGCTGCAGGGACATGTTTTGCTAGCTTATGAGTCGTTTTGGAGGTGACAGGATCCCTTTAATGCACACAGTACTGACTGTGATTATTCTGTACTTGTAGTCTAGTTTTTACCACATACATTATCGTTCACACAATCAAGTTAATCACCTCAATAAATATAGACTTCAGAAATCTTACAGTCTGTTCCTTGGGAAGTGAACGAGGGTTAAGCTGTATGCTACTGTAGATATCCACAGCAGCACCAATTGTGGAAGAAGGCAGCATATGATACTGACTGCTATGCTATATCTAAACCTATACAGCATGATAGGATTAGATACAGCTCAGCAGACACTATCTCGTGTGATACTGGCTATTTTGCTGTATCTAATCCTGTCTAGTGCACTACTGTCTGCTGAGTTGTATCTAATATTATCCAGTGTGATCCTGTCTACTGAGCTGTATCTATTCCTATTTAGTGCAATACTGTCTGCTGAGCAGTATCTAATCCTATCTAGTGCAATACTGTCTGCTGAGCTGTATCTAATCCTATCCTATTAGATACTGTCTGCTGATCAAGTGTGATACTGTCTGCTGTGCTGTACCTAATCCTAATCAGTGTGATGCTGTTTGCTGAGTTGTATCTAATCTTATCTAGTGCAATACTGTCTGCTGAGCTGTTTCTAATCCTATCCTGTTAGATACTGTCTGCTGAAATGCTATATCTAATCTTAACATTCTTAACATTTGTGATACTGTCTGCTGAGCTGTATATCTAATCCTATCCAGTGTGTTTCTGTCTGCTGAGCTGTGTATCTAATCCTATCCAGTGTGATACTGTCTGCTGAATTATGTGGTATATCTCAGTCTCTCGTGTGTGATACTGTCTGCTGAGATGCTATATCTAATGTTATCATTTGTGATACTGTTTGCTGAGCTGTGTACCTAATCCTATCCAGTGTGATTCTGTCTGCTGAGCTGTGTATCTAGTCCTGTGATGTGTGATAGTGTTTGCTGAGCTCTGTATCTTGAGCATGCTACTGTCTGCTAGGTTTATGTATCTAATCCCATGATGTGACATACTGCCTGAAGGTCTGCTGTATCTAAGCCTAATGGCCACTTTACACGCGGCAACAGGAAGATAGAAAACGGCAGGTGTCGGAGACAATTGTACCTTTTACCTTCAAAACACCTTGCAGCCACTTCAAGGTGTTTTGAAGGTAAAAGGTACAATTGTCTCCGACACCTGCCGGTTTCTATCTTCCTGTTGCCGCGTGTAAAGTGGCCATAATGGATGATTCTGTTTGCTGAACCATTGTATTTAATTCTATTAAATGATTTTGTGCTGCTGGTCTGGTGTATCTCAGCCTATCCTGTGTGATACTGTCTGCTGAGGTCTTGTATCTAAGTCACTATTTAACATTCACAGATCACAAGTCTCCAGGGGACATTTTTCATCAGAACATAAACTCCAAATAATGAAGCAGCTGTCAAATTATTCTGTGAAGAAGCCCCTCAGCGGGGAATGGAGAGGGGGCAATGAGGACTCTCAGGAACCCGGGATACTTAGAGATTTATAGAGGCAGCTGAACAAGAGATTCACATGAAAGAAAGAATAATGAGAATGATGGGAAGAAGCGTCAGTGATCATGTGATCAATAGATCAATACACAAGTGAGAAACCACCTCCAGCACAGAACTATACCCCACACAAAGATATACAAGCAGTATTATAGTAGTTATATTCTTGTATATAGGGGGCAGTATTGAGACGGTCGACAGGGTAGGGGGTACTCGGGTACCGGGGCTGATGGCGGCTTTGATGGGGAATTACGGCTGGTCGATCCCCGGTCCCATGCCCTGGACTCTCAATGGCGGGGAACGGTGGGGGATAAGGGGATTATTATTATTATTTATTTATATAGCGCCATTGGTTTTATGGCGCTTTACATAAGAAGTGGGGGTAACAAGAACTGGTACAGTACATATGAACAATCAAGGCTTGCTGATACACGACGGGAGAGGACCCTGTCCACGGGGGCTCACAGTCCACAGGGGTGGGAGAGGACACGTGCCAAGCGTGTGGTGGTGCGGCGCTGGGTCTCATCACAGGTTGTAGGCTTGTTGGAATAGATGAGTTTTCATGTTCTTTTTGAAACTCCTAAGGGTAGGCGAGTGTCTGACGTGCTGGGGGAGAGAGTTCCTGAGTATGGGGGAGGCGCGGGAGAAGTCTTGTATGCGGTTGTGGGAGGATGAGATAAGGGGGAGGAGAGGAGGAGTTCTTGTGAGGAGCACAGGTTGCGTGCGGGTAGGTATCGGGCGACCATGTCGGAGATGTAAGGGGGGGACAGGTTGTGGATGGCTTTGTAAGTCAGGGTTAGGATTTTAAATTGATATCTTTGGGGGGTGGGAAGCCAATGAAGTCCCTTGCGGAGGGGGGAGACAGGAGAATAGCGAGGAGGCAGGTGGATTAAATGGGCGGCTGAGTTTAGGATAGAACGGAGGGGTGCAAGGGAAGAAGCATAGAGACCGGTGAGCAGTAGGTTGCAGTAGTCGAGTCGGGAGATGATGAGGGCGTGGAGGAGAGTTTTGGCAGTGTCATGATTAAGGAACGGGCAGATACGTGAAATGTTCTTGAGCTGGAGTTGGCGAGGGCTTGGATGTGGGGCTTGAAGGAGAGGGAGGAGTCAAGAGTGACCCCGAAGCATTTGGCATGGGGGACTAGGGAGAGGGAGCAGTCGTTGACTAGGATTGACAGGTCTGGTAGAGGGGGAGGGCGGTTGGAGGGGAAGAAGATGAACTCTGTTTTGTCCATGTTCAACTTGAGGTTAGCGAGCAGAAAAGAAAGATGAGATGGCGGACAGGCATTGGGGGATTTTAGACAGAAGGGAGGTGATGTCAGGCCCGGAGAGGTAGATCTGGGTGTCGTCGGCGTAGAGATGGTACTGAAGGCCATAGGACTCAATCAGTTGACCTAGGCCAGGGGTGTAGATCTCTGAGGGACGCCGACAGTAAGGGGGTAGGACGAGGAAGAGGTGTAGGAGTGGGTGACGCTGAAGGTGCGATCCATAAGGTATGAGGAGATCCAGGAGAGGGCGAGATCGGTGATGACAAGGGATTCTAGGATTTGAAGTAGGAGGGAATGGTCGACAGTGTCGAAGACGGCAGATAGGTCGAGGAGGACGGAGTAGAGTTGTTTACTCTTAGCGGTTAGTAGGTCATTGGTGACTTTAGTTAGGGCTGTTTCAGTGGAGTGGTGAAGTCGGAAACTGGATTGTAGGCGGTCGAAGAGGGAGCAGGAGGATAGGTAGGAGGACAGTTCAGAATGGACGTGTTGTTCAAGTAGTTTGGATGCGAAAGGGAGAAGAGATATTGGGCGGTAGTCAATGACAGATGATGGGTCTAGGGAGGTTTTTTTGAGGATGGGTGAGATCAAGGCGTGTTTGAAGGATGAGGGAAAGACGCTGGTAGTGAGTGATAGGTTGAAGAGGTGGCTTAGGACAGGGATGAAGACAGTGGTGAGGTTTGGGATGAGATGGGAGGGGAGTGGGTCGAGGGTGCAGTTGGTGAGGCGAGATCGTGACAGGAGGGCAGAGAGCTGGGTTTCAGTCACATTGGAGAAGCTTCCTTTGGTCAAAGAGAGTTGGGCGGTAATGGGGGTGGGTCGGGGGGACGTTGGGCCAAAGCTTTCTCTAATTTTATCAATCTTTTGTTTGAAGAAGGCGACGAAGTCATCGGCGGAGATGAGGGGGGGAAAGAGGAGGTGCCAGGGGACGGAGTAGGGAGTTGAAGGTTTTGAATAGTTGCTTGGAGTTTCGGGACAGTGTGCTGATTAAAGAAGAGAAATAGGTTTGCTTTGCAGCGGTGAGTGCGTCCTTGAAGTTGGAGAGGGATTGTTTGTACATGGTGAGGTGGGCCGTGGAGTGGGATTTCTTCCATCTCCGTTCAGCTACCCTGGACGCTCGGCGTAGTTCTTTTGTGAGAGAGGTGTGCCAGGGTTGTCTGTGTGTGCGGGTTTTGGTGTGTGTGAGGGGGACGGCCTGGTCGAGAGCCGCAGTTAGTGTGGAGTTGTAGAGGGCGGTAGCAGTGTTAACGTCGGGTGAGGAGGCGAGGTCTGTGAGGGAGGAGGGAGTGAGTTGAAATTGATAAGTTTAAGGTTTCTGCGCGGGTGACTGAGTTTCCGGAGAAGGGGGGGTGAGGTAGGAGGAAAGAGGGAGGAGAAGGTCAACAGGTTGTGGTCGGATAGGAAGAGGGGTGAGCTTGAAAGGTCGGTGAGGGAATAAAGGCGGGAGAAGATAAGGTCAAGTGTGTGACCGTCTTTGTGAGTGGCTGAGGAGGACCATTGGAGAGGCCAAAGGAGGTGGTCAGTGATAGGAGTCGAGAGGTAGCAGGGTCGGGGGTGTCGATGGGAATGTTGAAGTCGCCCATGATGATGGTGGGGATGTAGGAGGAAAGGAAGTGGAGAAGCCAAGTGTTGAAGTGGTCGAGGAAGGAGGCGGTGGTTCCCGGGGTTCGGTAGATGACTGCGAGCTGGAGGTTGCAGGGGGAGAAAATGCGGACTGAGTGCAGTTCGAAGGAGGGGAAGGAGGTGGACGGAGGCAGTGTAGTTGGGGTGAAGGAGCAGCTGTCGGACAAGAGTATACCCACACCACTGCCACGGGTGCTATTTGGGTGAGGTGTGTGGGAAAGAGTGAGTCCGCTGTAGGAGAGTGCAGCAGGGAAAGCTGTGTCAGTGGGGGTGAGCCAAGTTTCGGTGATGCCGAGGAATTTGAATTTATTGGTGATGAAGAGGTCGTGGATGTAAGAGAGTTTGTTGCACACTGAGCGGGCATTCCAGAGTGCTCAAGGCAGGGGGACTGGGGTTGGGTGAATGGGTATAAAGTTGTGGGGGTTGCGAAAGTTTGTGATGGGGATGGGCGTAAGTTGGGGGTGGGCGGAGGGATGTGGTGGGGAGGTCCAGGATTGGGTGATATGTAGGAGAAGCAGTGAGAGGGTTAGGAGGTGGGAACAGGAGAGTTTGCGCGGTGGCCGTGCGTGTATGGAGAAGAGGGACTGGGTGTGGAGGAACAGTTCAGAGGAGGGGGTGAGGTGGATGGGTAGGAAGGATGGAGAGATCATTATGGCCTTGGTGGGTGGAGGGATGCTCGGGGTTAGAAGGAAGTGAAGTAGGATGCGGGTGAGGGTGAAAAGGAGGGGAAACATTGTGGGTAGCAGATTTTGGCGGTAATAAATCGCGGGGGCGGGATTGGGCAGGGGAGGTGCGTGGATGGGGAAGGGGCGTAGACAGAGCTAAGGGGTAGTGGAGGATGGGGTGCAGTCGAGGGTGGCACACGGTGCAGGGTATGGTGTGGCCAGCAGTAGGGTGCGGTCGGGTGTAGCCTGGGATGGGGTGGAGTCGAGGATTTGAATAGCAGGGGTGAGGTGTAGCTGGGGTTGGAAGACAGCAAGGGAAGTGGTGCAGCTAGGGACACAGAAAAAGCCAGGGACACAGAAAAAGCCAGGGATGAGACACAGTCGGGGCGAGGTGCAGCCAGGGGGGAGGTACAGCCTTGGTCACAAGTGAGGTGCAGTCCAAGGATGGAGTGATGCAGCTGGAGGTGAGATGAGGAGCCGGGGATGAGATGATGGAGTCGGAGATGAGATGTTGGAGCCGGAGATGATGCTTCCGGGTGATGGGATGATGCAGCCGGGTGATGAGATGATGCGATGATGCAGTCGGATGGTGAGATGATGCAGTCGGAAGATGGGATGGTGCAGCTGGGGATGAGATGATGCAGCCGGGGACGGGATGGTGGTGCCAGGGGATTCAAGGTAGCCAAGAAAGTCAAAGGCAGGCAGGGGGTCAGCGGCAGCCAGGGATCAAGCGTAGCCAGGAGGGGTCAAGCGTAGCCAGGAGGGGTCAAGCGTAGCCAAGAGGGGTCAAGTGTAGCCAGGAGGGTCAAGCGTAGCCAGGAGGGGACAGGCGCAGCCAGGGGGGGTCGGGCGCAGCCACGGGGCTAGGTGCAGCCTGCGGCCAAATGGAGTCCGGGGCCAGATGGAGTCAGGGGCCAAATGCAGCCGGGGCCAGAACAGCAGTCAGGGGCCCAGATGCAGCTGACATGGACCAGGAGCGGGAGCCAGGAAATGCCTTGGGGTCCTTTGCAGCCAGGGGCTGGTGCAGTCAGTGGATAGCCCCGATGGAGGGGACCCTCTACCTCCTCACCTCTCAGGCCGTGGTGTCGCAGGAGAGCTGGTGCTCCTGCCTCTGGGGTAGGTGGCCGATCGGCGCGGACAGGGCGGTCAGCTGTACAAGGCACTGGGCACCACGCTGCCGATGCAGGCCGAGGATCCGGCCGGAAGTGAAGGTCCCGCCAGTGTCTCGCAGAGGAGTGCACAGCTACCACTGCGCTCCCGTGGGGTCGGGATCCCGCCGCGGTGGAGGGCAGGACGGCTGGGTGGTGAGGGGATCGTGGGGCCTCCGGTTCAAAAGTGGCACCAGGTGGGAGCCGGGTGCCGCTGGAGGAGGCCTGTTCCTACTGTGCTGGTGCCTCCGGGTCAGTGGAAGAGAGCGGTGCAGGCCTCAAGGTGAGAGGAACCGGGTGAGGGTGGACGGTTGGGCCGCCGGTGAGGCCAGGGTAGTAGGCCTGGGAAGGACCGACCCCACCTATGTACCTGGTAACAGGTATAACAGCGCTTCAGCCGGCCGCTGAGGTGATGGTGGGTGCAGCAGAGTGTGGTACAGCTCCCCACAGGTGGAGCTTTACCTCAGGGCAGCGGGGATGGATGAGGGGAGTAGTAGTTGCGTCCTTGCAGACAGAGCGGTGAATTGCGGCGGTTAAGCAGGCACAAAACACACACATAGTGATCATTGTTTCGGTACCTTTTACTGGTGACAAGGTAACAGGTACAGTCCAGAGTATTAACCAGGTCCCCGGTGCAACTTGGGACTTCCACCTCAGTAAGTTATGAGGCCTCCTCTGTGTCTCTGCTCTGTGGTTTCAGGTAAGTCCTGCCTGAGCCTGAACCCACCGCTTCTTCTCCCTGCCTGGGCTTTGTCCTAAGCTGACAATGAGGTCCTTCTGCGGGGTCCCTGTTTCTCCTATGGCCCCTGGTCCTATGCTTGGTCAGTTTAGCGTCTCTTACTTTGTCTCTTTCAGGGCTGAACTCCTCCTGAGTCTTCCGGTTGTTTGCTGTAACAGTAAATGCTGGCAGCTTCGGATTCCGGTGTCCGGGTGTACTAAAGGGCTGTAGTAACCGCTTCCCTTTCTTGGTTCCCTGCTTTCTCCACTTGCCTCCAACCCTTTCCCTAGGATGCAACACAGCGGTCATTGGTCCCTGGTCCTGGGCCTGGATCCTTCCCAGGGACCAAATCCTCACTCCTCGCTCTCCTCACTGGAACTGACTGTTGGGACTGACTAACTCCTCCCCTCAGGCCTGGATGTTTTAAAGGGGAACTGGCTTAAGGCAGCCAGTAGAGCTCCCCCTTCAGGTCTGAGGTAGAAGGTGTTGTGTGCTGTGTGAACCAAGGTGTAATTCCCTCCTTGCACCGGTGGATCCTTTGGCAATCCCTTGCAGGGGTGCCACATTCCCCCCTAGTTAAATACAGTCCTCCAGGACTGAAACATTTTAACTTAACACAACATAACTATTTACATTTGAAAATTGAACAGAGTCTTAAAATGAAAAATTTACAAAAACCAGGTATAAATAAGAAAAACGGGTAACCAGTCCATATAGCGCTAGTCCATCTGCTGCAGGCTGTTTAAAGGGTGTTTAAACAGGTGTTTGCCACTACCAGTCCTGTGACTATGGTCCATTTTTGAAAATAGGAAAAAGGGGAAATTCAACAATTCCAACAGGTAATCTCTGGGGCTTAAAGTTCAACATTACACAACAACAAACAATACGGGTGCTTTGGAAAACACAAAGGAGATAAGTGAGGCGCAGAATAGTGCCCTATCAATGATGACACTTGTTGGAATCGGTGATGTGTAATGACCACTCACCTTGCTTAGTTGTGTAAACCCACAACTGGCTGGGGCGCCTTAAACAGCTGCCACTGGACCTCCACCTCCCACTGGACGTGGAAAAACCGGTATCAGTCATTAGGAATGGGTGTATCACAGTCCGCGCTGCTGTGCCACAAAAGATCACGAGGAAGACAGTGCTTCAGCAAACAAACTTCCTTTATTCTTCCTTTCCTATGCGTTTCGGAGCCACATCCAAGCTCCTTCCTGTCCCTGAGGAAGGAGCTTGGATGTGGCTCCGAAACGCATAGGAAAGGAAGAATAAAAGAAGTTTGTTTGATTGAAGCACTGTCTTTCTCGTGATCTTTTGTGGCACAGCAGCACGGACCGTGGTACACCCATTCCTAACGACTAATACGGGTGCTTTGACGCAGGAGTCCTAGGTACTGCAGGGGCCTCTACCGGGTCATAAGCTCTGTAGGCCTCCTGGCCCTGGGGTCACCTATTGGCCAAGATCTTGCTCTCCCTAGACAGCTCTTGAAGCCAACTCCACTCACCCCGTCTTACTGGTGTTGTGTACCTGGTCTGGGTTGTTTTTAGCTACTCTTCACCCTTTTCTGTACATTAACATTGATAACATATTTACATTCTGCGCATATTTACATTTTTCTCATATGTTATGACTTACTCTCTGTACCTGAGTGGTGGGTGTCCTAGATTGACCCATGTTGACCTATGTAATTTTGGTGTAGGATTGGTGAGAGTGGGTCTATGTGTAACTGGTAAACTGGGTAGCAGTCTGCGACTACCTGATCTCACAGTAGGAATGGCAGGTACACCGATTGCAGGATTCTCTGGTTCCGGTACAACGGGTGGTTTTTGTACTCTTGGCACTTCTGCTGCTGGTGGAACAATTAGAGTTGGGATTAAGTATGTACCTTCTATTTGAGGCCAATCTGCTGGTAACTCTCTGATGATTGTCTGGACTGTCTTTGGCTTCTCTTGTTCTTCTGACTTTGGACAAGGTACATTTTCTTCTGGTTGAAGCTGTCGAGGGCATTTCTTCAAATGATCTCTGGACACTGTTGCAGTTGTTTCACCGTGATCTTTGCTGATTAAACAGGTTTTCTGGTTGTCAAAATTGGATGGTAACACAGTGTATGGTTCTTTTTCCCATTGATCAACTAGTTTTTGTAGTCTTTTTCTTTTCAAAACCAATTCACCTGGTGTTAAGGGCGTTCCTTGTGCACTTTTGTTAAAGTTGGTTTCTTGTCTTCCTCTAGAATTTTCCAGACTTCTCTCAACGCATTCTTGGATTTTCTGATATTGTTCTTTCCTGCGAGTATCCCAATCTGCATCTGTAGTATCTTGGGGACTGCAGGGCTCTATCCTGGGCCTGGTGCGGCTTATTTAAATAGCAACTCTTTTAATCTAAAATTTCCCATGGATAATCAGAAAAAAAACATACATTTTTTGGATCTTAAATTGGATGGTGAGGATCAGAGATTAGTCCATGCTTCAACATTTAGGAAGGAAATTTCAGGGAACATGATCCGTTCTGTTAGAAGTCATTAACCCAAGCACACCATAAAAGCCATCCCTTTTGGGGAAAATACTTGTGTGCAACAAAATTGCAATAGTTTAATAAATTATCTTCAAGAAACTGAATTTATTAGTCAGAGATTAACAAACAGAGGTTATAAGGACTGGAAGCTGAACGGAGCACAGACCATTGATAAACATAAGCCATGTTTCAGGAAATCAATATGATTGCTAGTGGATGTGACCAGAGGAAAAACATTTCAACCTAGTGCTACAATTCACAGCCATTAAAAATATATTTTTTCAAGAATCTTAGTTTTCTTGAGGAGGTAGCAATATAGCGCAAATCCTTAATAGAAGATACTGAGTAGTGTTCAGACTGGCTTTAATCATTGGTAAAAAACTATCACCCAGTTTTTTTATGCAAGTCAACCAAAAAATAATGCCTCCCAGCCATAGATGTACATCACGGCAATAACTCAACATGAAAAATATATGCAATAGAACATGTGAAAAAAACAAGGGGGGGAGATACGGAAAAACTATACGCAATAGGGAGTCCTGCTGGATCGTTATATTAGATTAGATGCAAAGGTCCCACAAGGGCTAAATCTTGGAAGGATATTATGTTACATTATTACATTAATTCATGGTATTTGCTTCAAATATTCTATTCATTCCCTTTGCTACTAGGGGCGTGCTGCCCTAGTAGCAAAGGGAATGAATAGAATATTTGAAGCAAATACCATGAATTAATGTAATAATGTAACATAATATCCTTCCCAAGATTTAGCCCTTGTGGGACCTTTGCATCTAATCTAATATAACGATCCGTGCTGGTGGCTCAAGTGGTTAGCACTGTAGCCTTTGCAGCCCTGGGGTTTTGAGGTCCTGGGTTCAATTCCCACCAAGGACACTAAGGACAACATCTGCAAGGAGTTTGTATGTTCTCCCTGTGTTTGCGTGGGTTTCCTCCAGGCACTCCAGTTTCCTCCCACATTGTAAAAACATACTGATAGGATATTTAGATTGTGAGCCTCAATAGGGACAGCAATAATGATGTATGTAAAGGGCTATGGAATTAATAGTGCTATATAAATGAATAAATATTATTATTATTATACTAGTTTTGTTGAACCTATCAACAGGTTTTTCCCCTATAAGCTGCAGCCACAACCAATAATCCCTTATATACGGCCTTCTACAATACTGTATATAAGGCCCCAGGCTAATCTGTATAATGTAAAAAAACAGCTTTTACGATACTCACCTGTAGTGTGGTCCGGTCCGATGGGTGTCACTGGTCTTCATCCGGTTCCTCCTTTCTTCTTCAAATCACATCCTCCTTACCTGCTTCGTGTGGATGACATATCCTCCTTCATTCACACACTGTCCTCCATCGCATTCCTGTGCACTTTTCTCTGCCCTACTGAGTGCAGAGCAGAGTACTGTAATGCACAGGAAAAGGTCCAAGAACACTTCTGCATGCGCACTACGATATTTTGCTTTGCCCTCATCAGTATTTAACTAATTGTAAATGAGTATTAACAAGTTAATCCCAGGATGAATCCCCCCCTCCTATATACTGATGTGACATCAAATATGAATGAACGTGTCTTTTCCAATGTTCATTTTCCAGTAACGTTTTAACTGATGAATTTTTTTGTTTATTTTTGTTTTTGAGTGCTTTCCCAGTAATTAGCTTTTAGCACTTCACATTGGGTGTCCTCATTATGTATTTAGTAACCGCTACAACAACAGGAATTGGGATGTATAGAGGCGCAGGGCCGGCCCTTGGCATGTGCGAGTCGTGCGGCCGCACAGGGCGCCACGCTCCAGGGGGCGCCGCAGGGAGACAGCTGTCATTGTTATTTGCTGCCCTGCTCCCGCTCCCAGGGGCTTTGCTACATCTGTGCGGCTGCTAGTAGACAGAGGACGGCATCCGCAGTATTATAGTAGTTATATTCTTGTACATAGGAGCAGTATTATAGTAGTTATATTCTTGTACATAGTAGCAGTATTATAGTAGTTATATTCTTGTATATAGTAGCAGTATTATAGTAGTTATATTCTTGTATATAGGAACAGTATTATAGTAGTTTAAAATTCTTGTTATGTGGGAGCAGTATTATAGTATTTTTATATTCTTGTATATAGGAGCAGTATTATAGTAGTTATATTCTTGTATATAGGGACAGTATTATAGTAGTTATATTTTGTACATAGGAGCAGTATTATAGTAGTTATATTCTTGTACATAGGGGCAGTATTATAGTAGTTATATTCTTGTACATAGGAGCAGTATTATAGTAGTTATATATTCTTGTACATAGGGGCAGTATTATAGTACCGTATATACTCGTGTATAAGCCGAGTTTTTTCAGCCCACAAATTGGGCTGAAAAGTCCCCCCCCTCGGCTTATACACGGTCAATACGGTAATGCTGTGGGGGGGGGGCTTTTGACCGGGAGCTGGAGGAGGCAGGAGGGGCCGCGGTGACCGCAGGCGGTCACGTGGGGCCGCCTCATTAGTGCAATGAATATGCACGGCATCCCCCCGTCCATCAACGGCGGGGGGATGCCGTGCATATTGCACTGCACAGCCCCCCTCCTTAATATGGGTCCCCCAGTATTAATAAACAGCCCCCCCCCTCCTTATCATGGCCCCCCAGCTGCGCAGCTGTCAAAATAACAAACAGTTTATACATCACCTTCCGACGCAGCTTCTCCGCTCCTCCGCTCGCCGGCTTCTTCTTTCTTCTTGTGCCGTGTCATGTGACCGGCGCAGAAGATGACGTCATTTCCTGCGCGCGGTCACAGAAGTCGGCACAACAAGAAAGAAGAAGCAGCCGGCGAGCGGAGGACCGAGGAGCGGAGAACTGCGTCGGAAGTGATGTATAAACTGTTTGTTATTTTGACAGCTGCCGCAGCCTGGGGGGCCAGATAAGGAGGGGGGGCTGTTTATTAATACTGGGGCTGTATATACCTCTGGGGCTGCTGGATAGTACCACTGGGGCTGTATACTACCACTGGGGCTGCAATATACCTCTGGGCTGATGTATACTACCACTGGGGCTGTATACTACCACTGGGGCTGTATATACATCTGGGGCTGATGTATACTACCACTGGGGCTGCTATGGGCTCCTGTATACTACCACTGGGGCTGATGTATACTACCACTGGGGCTGTATACTACCACTGGGGCTGTATATACATCTGGGGCTGATGTATACTACCACTGGGGCTGCTTGGGCTCCTGTATACTACCACTGGGCTGCATAACCTCTGGGGCTGATGTATACTACCACTGGGGCTGTATACTACCTCTGGGCTGTATATACATCTGGGGCTGATGTATACTACCACTGGGGCTGCTTGGGCTCCTGTATACTACCACTAGGGCTCCTGTATACTACCACTGGGGCTGCTGGGGCTCCTATATACTACCACTGGGGCTGCTGGGGATGCTATATACTACCACTGGGGCTGCTGTATACTACCACTGGGGCTGCTGTATACTACCACTGGGCTGCTGGGCTGCTATATACTACCACTGGGGCTGCTGGGGATGCTATATACTACCACTGGGGCTGCTGGGGATGCTATATACTACCACTGGGGATGCTATATAGTACCCACTGGGGCTGCTGGGATGCTATATACTACCACTGGGCTGCTGTATACTACCACTGGGCTGCTGTATACTACCACTTGGGGCTGCTGGGGCGCTATATACTACCACTGGGGCTGCTGGGGATGCTTATATACTACCACTGGGGCTGCTGGGGATGACTATATAACTACCACTGGGCTGCTGGGATGCTATATACTACCACTGGGATGCTATATAGTACCACTGGGGCTGCTGAGATGCTATATACTACCACTGGGGCTGCTGGGGATGCTATATACTACCACTGGGGCTGCTGGGGATGCTATATACTACCACGGGGCTGCTGGGGATGCTATATACTACCACTGGGCTGCTGTATACTACCACTGGGGCTGCTGTATACTACCACTGGGGCTGCTGGGGCTGCTATATACTACCACTGGGTGCTGCTGGGGATGCATATATACTACCACATGGGGCTGCTGGGATGCTATATACTACCACTGGGGCTGCTGGGGATGCTATAATACTACCACTGGGGCTGCTGGGGCTGCTATATACTACCACTGGGGCTGCGTGGGGATGCTATATACTACCACTGGGGCTGCTTGGGGATGCTATATACTACCACTGGGATGCTATATAGTACCACTGGGGCTGCTGGGGATGCTATATAACTACCACTGGGGCTGCTGTATACTACCACTGGGGAGGCCTGTATACCACTGGGGGGGGCCTGTATACCACACTGCTGGGGGCTGTATACCTGTGCTGGGGTCCACCCTCGGCTTATACACGTCAATAGGTTTTTCCAGATTTTTGGGGCAAAAGTAGGGGGTCGGCTTATACACGGTCGGCTTATACACGAGTATATACGGTAGTTATATTCTTGTACATAGGAGCAGTATTATAGTAGTTATATTCTTGTACATAGGGACAGTATTATAGTAGTTATATTCTTGTACATAGGAGCAGTATTATAGTAGTTATATTCTTGTACATAGGGGCAGTATTATAGTAGTTATATTCTTGTTCATAGGAGCAGTATATAGTAAGTTATATTCTTGTTCATAGGAGCAGTATTAATAGTAGTTATATTCTTGTACATAAGGGCAGTATTATAGTAGTTATATTCTTGTACATAGGGGCAGTATTATAGTAGTTATATTCTTGTATATAGGGACAGTATTATAGTAGTTTATATTCTTGTACATAGGAGCAGTATTATAGTAGTTATATTCTTGTACATAGGAGCAGTATTATAGTAGTTATATTCTTGTACATAGGAGCAGTATTATAGTAGTTATATTCTTGTACATAGGGGCATATTATAGTAGTTAATATTCTTGTACATAGGAGCAGTATTATAGTAGTTATATTCTTGTACATAGGGACAGTATTATAGTAGTTTATATTCTTGTACATAGGGGCAGTATTATAGTAGTTATATTCTTGTACATAGGAGCAGTATTATAGTAGTTATATTCTTGTACATAGGGACAGTATTATAGTAGTTATATTCTTGTACATAGGAGCAGTATTATAGTAGTTATATTCTTGTACATAGGGGCAGTATTATAGTAGTTATATTCTTGTACATAGGAGCAGTATTATAGTAGTTATATTCTTGTACATAAGGGCAGTATTATAGTAGTTATATTCTTGTACATAGGGGCCAGTATTATAGTAGTTATATCTTGTACATAGGAGCAGTATTATAGTAGTTATATTCTTGTATATAGGGACAGTATTATAGTAGTTATATTCTTGTACATAGGAGCAGTATTATAGTAGTTATATTCTTGTACATAGGAGCAGTATTATAGTAGTTATATTCTTGTATATAGGAGCAGTATTATAGTAGTTAAATTCTTGTATATAGGAGCAGTATTATAGTAGTTATATTCTTGTATGTGGAGCAGTATTATAGTAGTTATATTCTTGTATATAGGAGCAGTATTATAGTAGTTATATTCTTGTATATAGGGACAGTATTATAGTAGTTATATTCTTGTACATAGGAGCAGTATTATAGTAGTTATATTCTTTGTACATAGGGGCAGTATTATAGTAGTTATATTTCTTGTACATAGGAGCAGTATTATAGTAGTTATATTCTTGTACATAGGGGCAGTATTATAGTAGTTATATTCTTGTACATAGGAGCAGTATTATAGTAGTTATATTCTTGTACATAGGGACAGTATTATAGTAGTTATATTCTTGTACATAGGAGCAGTATTATAGTAGTTATATTCTTGTACATAGGGGCAGTATTATAGTAGTTATATTCTTGTACATAGGAGCAGTATTATAGTAGTTATATTCTTGTACATAAGGGCAGTATTATAGTAGTTATATTTCTTGTACATAGGGCAGTATTATAGTAGTTATATTCTTGTATATAGGGACAGTATTATAGTAGTTATATTCTTGTACATAGGAGCAGTATTATTGTAGTTATATTCTTGTACATAGGAGCAGTATTAATAGTAGTTATATTCTTGTACATAGGAGCAGTATTATAGTAGTTATATTCTTGTAATAGGGACAGTATAGTAGTTATATTCTTGTACATAGGGCAGTATTATAGTAGTTATATTCTTGTACATAGGAGCAGTATTATAGTAGTTATATTCTTGTATATAGGGACAGTATTATAGTAGTTATATTCTTGTACATATACATAGGGGCAGTATTATAGTAGTTATATTCTTGTACATAGGAGCAGTATTATAGTAGTTATATTCTTGTACATAGGGGCAATTTTTATTATAAAATCAAACATAAATACAATTATAAAAACCAAAAATTACCCAATGACAAAACACAAATCACTTCGGTGATATATACCAACAAAAAACTAAATAAGTACATCATATACATAAACAACTTGAAAGTCCGCACCAGGGGGGAAAAGATGACAATTAAACAAAAAAACCATATCAGAATATTTACATAACTAACTCAAAGAGTCCAGACCTGCGGGGAAAAGGTGAAAATAAACAAAAACATTATCATCCTATCTCACCTTACCGTCAGGTTCCTACATAACGCTACATGACTCCTCTATTCCAGTGACTCTACCCTGGGTTGTCCTGTCCACCACCGGTGTCCATGTCAGTCTCTACATGAGGGTCTACAGATAAGGGCTTCCGCTTTGGCGGGGGATGGTCCCCTATGTCCCTGTCACACTCGGCATCAACTTTCCTCAGCTCGTTCTCATAGTCCTCATCATTAGAGTCAGACAATACCCCATACTGGTTGGACACGACCATCACTCCTGCAGAACCCTGGACCTTCTTCTAACACTCTGACCAGTGTCACATTCTGCCTCAGGTCTACGGGAGGACGCGTTCTTCTTTTTCCTCTTATTCTGCTTAATGCTCCAGTCATCAGATACAGAGCATGACACTGAAGGGGGGGCCACCTGAGGCTGCAGAACCTGAGGAAAGACCTCCATGTTCCCCTCCGCACCCTCTGTACCCTGCTGCTCTGGGTTACATGGGTAGGCTCCTGGTCGGCATCTGAGCTGGTCAGTATCTCTCCTTGATCATCCTCCTCCTGAACCTCTGCCCCTGCCATCACATCCTCATCAGGGAAGGCTCTGCAGATGTTGTGCCAGGCGTCTGGACAGTCCCTGTGAGGGTGGCCCATCTTACCACAAAGGTTGCACCGGACGTCCCGGCAGTCTGCAGCAACATGGCCGATGTCCCCACACAGGCTGCACTTCACCACAGTACAGGTATTAGCCAGATGACTCTTCCCACCACATTTAAAGCACTTCCTGGGCTGCCCGGGATAGTAACATCTTCCCCTCTCCCTCCCAATGAAGAAGGAGTTGGGTAAGTGGGCAGTGACATTATTACACTGCCGCAGCTTCACCGAGACCTTCCACCCCATGGTCCAGATACCGTCCTCATCTCTGACCTTGGTGAGTCCAGAGACGAGGTCACAATGTCTCCGGAGCCACACCTCGATGTCCTGTGGGGGAACGGCCTCATTCCAGAAGGTGATATTGACAGTCACAGTATCCGGCCTGGAAATGGGAACCAACAGAAAGTTATTCCAGCCCTCGGTGTCCCTGAACTTGGGGTAATTAGCCCAGAATCTGTCCAGGTCAGACATGAGCTTGAAGCTGACCTCATAGCCCTGCCAGTCCTGCAGATTAGATACCGCCAGGATTTCACGTACCTCAAACACCCATCTGGCGGCACAGTAGCTCCCTCACCACATACCTGCGCTGCGGCAGATCCTCCTTGGCACCTATGTACTTAAACCGCTCAACATTTATACGTTTGAATGTCTGTGCGGTATACCTGGTGCTAGAGGTGAACGATGGGGCACCGCGGCTCCAGGCATTCCTGGGGGCACCTGCTGGGTAACACTGGGCTGACTGACAGGGAGAGGGTCTGCAGCAGGGGGGGCTGTCACACCTTGTGGATTAGATGGTAACGGGGGATAGTCACATACATCATGCACATTATCATAAGCAGCACCATCATCTGATAGTGCAATGTCCAGCACAGACAGTGAATCCCCTCCAGCCCCCGACCCCACAGGTACAGCGTCATTAGCCCCAGTCTGTGCCTCAGCCTCATCAGCACTAACAGTCTCACACATACTGTCCTGCTCCTGTGTGGGGTATTCTGAGACTTGTGGTGCCTCTGCCAGAGTCTGAGCTGTACGCTCCAGTCCACATTCAGCTGCCTGCTGCTGCACCTGTGCTCCCTCCTGGAAGCAAAAGCGTGCAGCCTGTATCACCGGCCGTGTCTGCTGCTGGGGGGTCTCATCCTGTGCGGTGTCTGACCCCACATGAGGGGTCCTGGTTTCTACAGCACAGTCCTGGTTCCTGTAGGGCCCTGCAGGGGCCCCATGCTCTGCAGCACAAGTTCCATGTCTTGCACCACACTCGCCCGCTGTATACCCAGTATGTTCAGTCTCACGTCACATGAATTAGAGCACTCAGGATCAGTGGCTTTCATATTGTAGAATAAATCCATCTCCACTTGCAGCAATTCTTTATATTTCTGTAACTCACCCAGTTGATTGACCAGTCCAGGCATCTCATCCACCAGCTGCAGCTCGGGTGCACACACAGGCTCCACAGGCTCAGGGATCTTAAACACAGACTTGTCCTTGGTCTCCACCATGGATGGTCTTGTGGTTCCAGTACTAGGTCCAGGCTCCGCAGCAGGTTTATCGCTGCCACCTGACTGTGACCTCGTGCGTCCTGACCGCGCCATGTTACCTTGTTGCTGCAGGGTTTCCTGTAACATTTGCCTTTCCAGAGATGTCCTCCTGTGTCTGGGAGCTGCTGGAGGGGAGATCTGCACACCTGAGGCTGATGGAAGCTGCCTCACCTCCTGTGCACTGACTGGGGAGTTCACACTGTGCTGGATTGCAGGTGTCACTGACATCTTGGCTTCTTGCTTCTCTGCTGGGCTTGGAGCTGGTTTAACTCCCAAAACTTTGTTCACAGATACATTTTGTTCCTTCTTAGAACTCGTGGCTGCAGTCACAGGTCTCACAGTGACTCTGGGTGTTGTATTCCCAATGGAAGTAGTCTGGGAGCCTTGTCCCAGAGCAGGCCTGGAAGCCTGGGCCTTTCCTGGGGAGCTTCCCTGCCCAGGGCGGCCCTGCCCTGGGCTTGCTCCAGACATGAGGAGAACACAGAAACACAACCTCACAGCTTGGGGGCAGTATTATAGTAGTTATATTCTTGTATATAGGGACAGTATTATAGTAGTTATATTCTTGTACATAGGAGCAGTATTATTGTAGTTATATTCTTGTACATAGGAGCAGTATTATAGTAGTTATATTCTTGTACATAGGGACAGTATTATAGTAGTTATATTCTTGTACATAGGGGCAGTATTATAGTAGTTATATTCTTGTACATAGGAGCAGTATTATAGTAGTTATATTCTTGTACATAGGGGCAGTATTATAGTAGTTATATTCTTGTACATAGGAGCAGTATTATAGTAGTTATATTCTTGTATATAGGGACAGTATTATAGTAGTTATATTCTTGTACATAGGGGCAGTATTATAGTAGTTATATTCTTGTACATAGGAGCAGTATTATAGTAGTTATATTTCTTGTACATAGGGGCAGTATTATAGTAGTTATATTCTTGTACATAGGAGCAGTATTATAGTAATTTTATTCTTGTACATAGGGGCAGTATTATAGTAGTTATATTCTTGTATATAGGGGCAGTATTATAGTAGTTATATTCTTGTATATAGGGACAGTATTATAGTAGTTATATTCTTGTACATAGGGGCAGTATTATAGTAATTTTATTCTTGTACATAGGGGCAGTATTATAGTAGTTATATTCTTGTATATAGGGGCAGTATTATAGTAGTTATATTCTTGTATATAGGGACAGTATTATAGTAGTTATATTCTTGTACATAGGAGCAGTATTATAGTAGTTATATTCTTGTACATAGGGGCAGTATTATAGTAGTTATATTCCTGTATATAGGGACAGTATTATAGTAGTTATATTCTTGTACATAGGGGCAGTATTATAGTAGTTATATTCTTGTACATAGGAGCAGTATAAAGGTAGTTATATTCTTGTACATAGGGGCAGTATTATAGTAGTTATATTCTTGTATATAGGGGCAGTATTATAGTAGTTATATTCTAGTACATAGGGGCAGTATTATAGTAGTTATATCCTTGTACATAGGAGCAGTATTATAGTAGTTATATTCTTGTACATAGGAGCAGTATTATAATAGTTATATTCTTGTACATAGGGGCAGTATTATAGTAGTTATATTCTTGTACATAGGAGCAGTATTATAGTAGTTATATTCTTGTATATAGGGCAGTATTATAGTAGTTATATTCTTGTACATAGGGGCAGTATTATAGTAGTTATATTCTTGTATATAGGGGCAGTATTATATAGTAGTTATATTCTTGTACATAGGGGCAGTATTATAGTAGTTATATTCTTGTACATAGGGGCAGTATTATAGTAGTTATATTCTTGTAGATAGTGCAGTATTATAGTAGTTCTATTCTTGTATGTGGGAGCAGTATGACTGTAGTACTATGGTTGTATGATGAGGCAGTATTATAGTAATTGCAGTAGGAGTTGTATTACCACCATACAGCGTCTCATCATGTGCAGTAATACCTGTGGGGGTGAGCCTGGTGATCTCGCTGTAGGTGGCCGGGCTGTGGTGGGCGGAGCTTGTTCTCTTAGAAGGCGGTGCCATACCTGAGTAGGAGCCGTTATGGGGCGTGTCCAGTAGCGGAGACGCTGTGGATTGGTTGTAGTGTGTGGTGGGCGTGTATCGGGAAGCGGCTGTGCAGTGTACAGTGAGCCGTCGGTGTGTACAGTGGAGGATCGGCAGAGTCCGGTGTATGGAGACGGTGTGAGGACGGAGCTGTTGCCGGAGAGAGAGCCAGGACCGGACGCTGTGAGGAGGGACCGGGGAGAGGAGGAGCTGCCCGGACCGGACACCTGGACAGGTAACATGAGCCAGAGTGTATGTGTGTGTCCACCTCTGTACAGTGCAGGTTTATAGCAGGCAGTGGTCCTGTACAATATGGGCTGGGCTGTATCTACTTGTTGTATGCGCTAGAGGTAGACTGTACACAGTCGGCTGTTTACTGTACAATCAATGTTGGCTGTATACTGTCATTGTCGGCTGTGTACAATCAGTGTTGGCTGAATACTGTCAGTCTTGGCTAAATGCTGTCAGTGCAGGCTGTATACTGTCAGTGCAGACTGTATACTGTCAGTGCAGGCTGTATACTGTCAGTGCAGGCTGTATACTGTCAGTGTCGGCTGTGTACTGTCAGTGTCGGCTGTGTACTGTCAGTGCAGGCTGTATACTGTCAGTGCAGGCTGTGTACTGTCAGTGCAGGCTGTGTACTGTCAGTGCAGACTGTGTACTGTCAGTGCAGGCTGTGTACTGTCAGTGCAGACTGTGTACTGTCAGTGCAGGCTGTGTACTGTCAGTGCCGGCTGTGTACTGTCAGTGCAGGCTGTGTACGGTCAGTGCAGGCTGTGTACTGTCAGTGCAGGCTGTGTACTGTCAGTGCAGGCTGTGTACTGTCAGTGCAGGCTGTGTACTGTCAGTGCAGACTGTGTACTGTCAGTGCAGGCTGTGTACTGTCAGTGCAGACTGTGTACTGTCAGTGCAGACTGTGTACTGTCAGTGCAGGCTGTGTACGGTCAGTGCAGGCTGTGTACGGTCAGTGCAGGCTGTGTACGGTCAGTGCAGGCTGTGTACGGTCAGTGCAGGCTGTGTACTGTCAGTGTCGGCTGTTTACAGTCAGTGCAGGCTGTGTACTCTCAGTGTCGGCTGTGTACGGTCAGTGCTGGATATATACAACCAATTTTGGCTGTATACTGTCAGTGTCGGCTGTATACTGTCAGTGTTGGCTTTGTGCGGTGAGTGCTGGATATATACAATCAGTTTTGGCTGTATACTGTCAGTGCAGGTTATATACTGTCAGTTTCGGCTGTGTACAGTCAGTGCAGGCTGTATACTGTCAATGCAGGCTGTATACTGTCAGTGCAGGCTGTATTCTGTCAGTGTTGACTGTATTCTGTCAGTGCAGGCTGTATACTGTCAGTGCAGGCTGTATACTGTCAGTGTCTGCTGTGTACGGTCAGTGCATGCTGTATACTGTCAGTGTGGGCTGCGTACGGTCAGTGCAGGCTGTATACTGTCAGTGTGGGCTGCGTACGGCCAGTGTTGGCTGTATACTGTCAGTGCTGGATATATAGAATCAGTGTTGGCTGTATACTGTCAGTGCTGGATATATACAATCAGTGTTGGCTGTATACTGTCAGTGCTGGATATATACACTTATTGCCGGCTGTATATTGTCAGCAGAGGTTTTATTGAACAAGCATTGTTTGTTCACTGTACACTGTAGTGACAGTATATCCTCTACAGACGGTGTATGCTGTGTGAGGACTGTGTATACTCCTTAGTCAGCGTGCTGTATGTATGGACTGTATTCTGTCTATATTATATGTATGGCTGATTTTTTCTGTGTAAATGGACAACCCCGAGACTGGCTAACAAAACAGTAATGGTTGCAGCTGATCAGCGATTGTCTGTAGCACCTATGCGACATAACAATGTCACCTAAGCACCAGGAGCCCTGGAGCCGACATCGCTGAAACGTCGCCGGAGAGGGATAAGCCTTTCTCTTTTACTTGGGGGACCCGGGCATTTAAGATGTTGTCTAATTATTGGACCATCCCTTTAACAATATGCAAACTGCATGCAGATATCACCCCTGCTTGGAATAGACCCCAGGATGGTATAGAAAACAGAAACACCCTAATACCTCTGCTGTAAACTTACTATAATTGTGATTTGAAGCCCTGACCTTCCTTGTAAACTCCACCTGTCTCCTGAGACATATGACTGACAGTTCACCGGGCGGCCATCTGACTTCCCCATTCATTATATTGAGAAACACTTGTTTCCTTTTCTGTTGACGTCAATTTCTATTTATCAACGGATCAGTCTCTGAGCGATGATCTCACCTCCACTGAACCTGCACTGATATATCAGACCATAGCAATTACACATTATGGAGGAACAAACACAATCCTTCCCTTTAGTGACTCTCCATTTTTCTTTATTACTATTATATTGTTTCTATGTCCAAAGTTCATCTCTTACTAATTGATACATTTTTATAGCTCAAATCCCCAGAGTCATGGATGGTCAATCTGAAATTCTGAAGCCACCACTAGAGGGAGCTCACTGTGTACTAATATAAACATTGATCAGGCCGCTCTAGAGCTCCATCTTGTGGCAGCCGCAGGCAGACAGAAGTTTTACTATTATCTTTGTAGAGGATTTGGAGCTGTGTATCAGCAATAAACAAGGCCTCAACCTATTTACAGAAAGTTCTTGCTGATTAGTTACATAATAAATAATAGAGAAAACCCAAGACCTCAAAAGGAAATGGAAATCTTTTTCCAGAATTGTTGTTTTACGAAGTTTGATCCAGTTTAGCGTATTTCCCTTTTGCTTTTCTAAACAGGGCTGTCCATTTCTTGGCCAATTGTTTATTAATCTCTTAAGGCACCATTCAGTTTTTTTTATTTCACTGCTGGAGTGGTGCTTTAAATCTAAGTCTTCATACCCCAATCTTATACTTGCCCTCTGGTGTTCATATTTTTCTAGTGTCACTGGTTGGTCTTTCTGTTATCTGTGACCTGTTGGTATCTCCAGTGTTTCATGTAGCACAATGGAGGTCCCAAATAAATACAACTCTATGAGACCCTCATTCTGGCTCATATAGACTTGCATTGGGATCTTGTGATGTAACTTCTGGCCAGTGAGACGTTACATGCACAAGATGGCACCACAGGCCCGAAGCGTTGATTAAAAAAGGTGAGGGTGCCAGAGGATGAGTATAAGACCAGCGGCAGGGTACTTAGATAGATATAAAGCACCACTCCAATCAGGGTCGGCTGCAGGTTTTTGTGGGCCCCTGACGAAACAGTCTCCATGGGCACCTTTAACACATACCACAATTCATTAATATAACATAGAAGCTGCGGGCTGTGTATATATAATATAGAAGCTCCTGGGTGGGCTGTATATATAATATTGAGGTTGTGCAGGGCTGCATATATAAAATAGAGAGGCTGTTAGGCTATATATATAATATGGAAACTGCTAGATATATAATATAGAGGCTGCTGCTGGGCTGTATATATAATATAAAGGCTGCATATATTTAGAGGCTGTGCTGGGCTGTATATATTATTTGGAGGTAGTGGCAGCCCAGCAACAGCCTCCAAATAATCTATACAGTCCAGCAAAGCCTCCAAATAATAAATATAGCCCATTACAGCCTCCCTATTATATAAACAGCACAGCCTCCATAATATATATACAGCAAAGTATAGCTTCCATATTATATATAAAGCACAGTGTCCAAATACTATATACAGCACAGCAACAGCCTCCATAGCCCGCAGCAGCCTCTATAGCCCAGATTAGCTTCCATAGTTCGCAACAGCCTCCAAATAGCTCAGCACAGCCTCCATATAGTCCAGCAGCAGCCTCCACAGCCCAGAAGCACCCTCTATAACCCAGAACGGCCTACAGATACTATGTAATATGGTGGTTCTTCTCCTCTTGCTATATCTGTTCCCTGGCTTTATCTTGGTATATATAATCCCCATTGTGCTGCACACGGAAAAAAAAAATCATACTCCCCTTCCCTCCGCTTCCCCAGGGCTGTGTCCTCTGAGATGCCTTCCCTCCGGCCTGTGCTTCCTTCCTGCAGGCTGCACCAGTGTGATGAGGTCACAGGACAATGACTCATCACTTTGCTGCAGTCTGCAGAGGAGGAGGAGGAAGCTCCACAGCCTGGGGAGCCAGCACATGGCTAATTAGCATCGCATGCAAACTAGCCATGTGCGCTGGCAGTGCTGCTGCAGGAGAACTCAGCTGCTGGCTGAGTGTCCCTCATGGCCCCTCATTGTCAGGGTTGCCAGTCCCTGATGGGTCCCTGACCATCATTGCTGCATGTCCCTGATGGCCTGTGGGCCACCCAGCTGCTCAAGGCCGCGGTTACCCCGATGCTGACACCAGCCCTGACTCCAATGCTGAAAGCAATAAAAAAAAAAAAGTATGCATTAAATACATGTATTTGGGGCTAAAAATAATTATTGCAGTTCGGTTCCTTAAAAATTTGCTTTTACAGGCTCTCCACTTTGACCATTAGAATGAACTCACTGATAGATTCTCAGTTTACTCCTTTTACAACCAATAATAGTCAAAGCATCACACATGTCATAAAGGTAAAGGTTGCAAAATGTATTATGTGACTCAATTGCAAGATTGATTTTTAGTGAAAAATACATTCACATAAAACTAAATTGTCTCCAAAGGTGGACAACCCCTAGTGTGGATCTGAGAGGGGGAGCATGACACATCATCCTACTGTCCTGCCTCCGCAGGAGCATTTTTGTGTTAACTTTGTCCCCAATTACGGTAGTTACAATTTTTTTCTTTTTTTTTCCTTAATGAGATTTTCTGGCTTTTCTAAACCTAAATGTGTTCATCAATAATTAATGGTGTAAAGGAGGAAACCGTTCAAGCATTGGAGTAAAATTGGCCTGTTTATTAGTGGAGTAATGGCAGATTGCGAGCTTTCAAGGCCACCTAATTCTGCCCTAAGTGGTCATAAGCCCTGGCATCCCTTCACCAGATTTTTGTTTTTGAATGTGAACCTTAAAGGGGTACACTGACCATGATGCTTTAATGTCCATACCTTTTCAATATGGAAGAGTTGTGTTATATAAACCATTCAGGGCTTTTGGAAAGATGAGTGGCCCTTCCTGTGAGGGATTTAATGGCGGCCATATTAGCTGGTACCTAGCCAGTGGCATAACTTGCAGCACTTGGGTCCCGATGTTAAAGTTCCAACGGGGCCTCCAATTATTGCAAATCTTTAACAGCAATAGTCTTTTTCTATAGGCCAAATAGACTTTTGGGGCCCCCTAGGCTCCAAAGATCGGGTGCGATTGCAACACCGCTGTACCTAGCTCTTTCCTCTATTTGGGTGAACCCTGTACAGAACCTTCATGGTTTGTGGACCCTGCAGCGGGCAAAACCGTAAAATCCTTTAGGACAATGACGGGGTTCAGTATTACGCCCATCATTTTTGTGGTGTGTATCTTCGATTTGGGGATTAAAGTGTTGCTATAACATAGGCTTTTTTTTTTTTTTGTGCGCTGGCATGTAGATATGTGGAGGTTGGTGTTCAATGCCGGCACGGACACCTTTTCTATAATCAGCTCCACAACTGATATATTTAGCACAACGGCTTGTTGTGAGGAGAAAAAAAAAGTGGGATTAAAAATTAGTCAGTTTGTTTTTTTTTATCTTCGGCGGCCATGTTGTGTCATACCTGATGTTATACATTGCTGAGGCACATAATCTATTACATTGTTCTCAGGGCCTAGGCCATATTTTGTGGTACTTAAAGGTGTAAATTTAAGTTCATGGGCCCTGATGTGAAAGCTCTTATGGGGCCCCCAGTTATTGCAAATGTTTAATAGCAATAGTAATCTTCTATAGACATTTGGGGCCCCCCTAGGCTCCAGGGCCCGGGTGCGATTGCAACCCCTACACCTGTCGGAGTTACACTCCTGCCCCTGATATTATACATTGCTGAGGCACATAATCTATTACGGTAGATTATTCTCAGGGCCTAGGCCTAATTTAGTGGCACTTAAAGGGAATGTTCCTATCGACAACATTCGTGACTTAGATGAACAAACTAGACTTTACTACTACTAATGACACAAATGGACTGTGTAGAACCAGCATGTGGAGAAAAATAAAATATTTTGTAGCCCACACAGCAGCCAATTACTTCACAGCTTTCAGTGTCCCCACACAAATTTAATCTGAGCTCTGGTTGGTTGCTATGGGCAACGGGGCCTAGTTTTCTGCATCAAGCCTGGAAAAGATTGAGTAGTTGCCAATGGCAACCAAGCTGAATGCTGTTTATTTTCTATGGGATTTAGTTTCTATGGGAAATGGTCCATTTTCTTTTTTTTTGCCTTTTGATAAATCTTCCCGCCATGTTGTTACTGTGCCCCCATTTTATGAATATTTGCCTTGTACATCAAACAGGGAGTTTATGGCGTCTTCTATGTGTGAAATGACAACAGGAAGAGGGTTATCTGGCGATCACGCGTGACATTCCTCATAAAGATTGATCACTTTGACCTCCACTTTGTTTGTTCCTACCAAACGCCAACCTGTCACCTACTTATATCCCTGGTCAGGGGCAGACATATCATTGGTGCAACCTGTTCAGCCGCACAGGGGCCCAAGGGGTGAGGGGGCCCTTTTCCACCTCCACAGCTGATCAACTTGTGCATTTTGGTGAGCTATTGGACAGCAAAGGGCCCCATATTCTGCTCTTGCACAGGGGCCCTTATCTGTCTGTCCGCCAGTGTCCCTCGTGACCAGTTAAAGCAAGATTTAGTTTTCTTGGCTATACACCTTTAAAAAGAAACAATTCTGCTTGCTGTCAGTGAATGGAAACCTACAACGCCTAAATTGTGACACAGGAATTTAAGAAGTTGAAAGTGGGGTGCAAATTGAGCTGTCATGGCCGCCAGGGTTCTGCTGGAGGCCCCCCCCCCCCCCATCTCCACTATGCAAAATATTGTTGTGTGTTGTACGAATCTGAGGGGAATAATACAAAATGTTAAGAAAAAAATGCAAGAAATATTTAGTAAAAAATTACAATATACACCCCACTTTTCCTGGAACGTTATTAAAGTCTAATATCACTGTGTGCCTGCGTCAGCCTGTGTCTTGGGGTTATTGTTTTCACCCCGGGAAATATTCCAGCATTTTAAATATCTCAAATTTAAATAATTAATTTGTACTAATATTAAAGAAGGGGGGCTCTTGGTGGTTTGTGTTTTCAAGTATATCTCATCCACATGGCTGCCTGGGACATCTCCCTATATACAGTATATGGTCACCTCCTTAGGTCCAGTGCACAGGGATCACATGCTTTGGATTGATTTTGATGTATGTTTGTTGGCTGAGATGCAGGAGAACTGACTTTGTTGTTTGCTACCTCTCCTGACAATATACAATGGCAATATATAATTTACATTTACACATGACCACAGTTAAGCTCACATACATAAGTACATAACCTTTTACTTATATTAGCTTCCGTGTGAGAACCTACACACTTATGTCTTAAAGGGCCAGTAATTCTACTGTGTGTCACACAACGAGCTTCCATCAGATGTAACAGAGCTGATGTTGCCACTGATGTTTTGAGATTGGTTTTACCTGTAGCTTTGTGGAAAATCACATATATAGGTATTAATAAAAAACTGTTCCAAATGACATCCTCAGCTCTGCATTATCTTCATGTAAATGCATCTGGACTTTCCCAGAATGGTGGCTCGGTGGCTGGTGCCGTGCGGTGGCTCGGTGGCTGGGGCTGTACTGTGGCTCGGTGGCTGGCGCTGTGCTGTGGCTCGGTGGCTGTTACTGCAGTATTGCAGCGCTGGTGTTTCCTCCCACTCTCCAAATACATACTTACAGGGAATTTAGATTGTGAGCCCCAATGGAGACAGTGATGATGTATGTAAAGCACTGTGAAATTGATGGCGCTATATAAGGGAATAAATAATAATATTATATCCTGGACATCAGCTCACATTTTCCTGAACTTCCAATAACGCCTTTACAAATACCGCTGTTAGTCTATGATGGCTGACAACAGAGAACATCAGTTTGCATTTGCCAGATTTTAGTTTCCTCCTATGGTTTTATATAAATTAGTGTACAGTAAGTTCTGCAACTATATTTATCCAATTCTTCACTAAGTTTTAATATCCATACTTTCTGTCAGTGAATTGAAGTTGTCATATTTACAGGTATAGAGTTTATAAGCTTTATAGATCTCACAGCTGAGACTTTGTTACAATTATGTCCAGTCCAGACAATCCTCTGTGACTGATACATTTTGCCTGCACTGATACATTGTAGCAAACTATCAGCTCTGGAGATGCTTAGGCCCCTTCACATCACATTTTTTTCCTGTCCGTGGTGATCCTGTATTTTGCAGGACCACATGGACAGGAACGGACAGGTCCGGATGTGAACTCCGGGTGCCATTTATATGTCCGAATCCGGGATTTTGAGGGATCTGAACACAGAACGAGCTAGGAGAAGCCGAGTCTGCAAAGCACAGGCAAGCACAGCTGTACTTTCACTTTCGCAATGTATCTACATACATTGCGAATGTGAAATAATAGAATGCAATGGTTACAAATAAAAAAAAAAATGCTCACCTCTTCACCTAGTGTCCCGTGATATGAGTCATCCACCTCCGATGGCTGCAAGGACCTTAATCAGCTGACCAGGAAGGGGGCAGCAACTTGATCAGCTGATGTGTCACATGACAGCATCTGCTGAGCGGTTTAAATCACCCGCCCACCGATCGGCGAGCGATTTAAACCGCTCAGCTGATGCTGTCATTGTGACACATCAGCTGATCAGGTTGCTGCCCCCTTCCTGGTCAGCTGATTAAGGTCCTTGCAGCCATCGGAGGTGGATGACTCATATCATGGGACACATTGCTTTCTTTAGTTTCACAACTGACAGCCATGGATCCAAAAAAAAGTGATGTGAAGGGGGCCTTAGCCCACAGAAGACTTCCTGGATGCATACAATTGTAAGGCTATGTGCCCACTGTGCGTTTTTTCTGCTTTTTGTGCTGTGTTTTCTGCAGCAAAAACACATGACACACAGTTTTGTAATCAAAGTCAATATGATTTTCAAAAAGCTGTGCCTACTATGTGAATGTTATAAAGAATGTTACCAGTCACTGACAACAAGCTGAGGATTTTAAGTTATCTGGCTTCACATTAGCATTTGCGAGCGCAGCGGATGTTGCGGATTACATTTCTTAAATCTGCAAGCGTATTGCGCACTAATCTTTTTTCATGGAGTGCGCATTCATCCGCAGCGACCTTATTTGGAGTGCGTATGGCTGCGTATGCGTACGGTTGCGTCAAATTTCCGCGCCCCTGGAACGCAACAAGTTGCATTTTTTGAGGGTGAAAAAATGCGCAATCATCCGCAGGCGTATGCCTGCGGATAAACAATGCATTATTGTCTATGCGTACGCAATCGTACGCAAGTACTTGCGGATGTCTGCGTATTGTACGCATGTGTAGAATCCCTTTAGCCACTCCCTATGGGCGTGATCTGTCAAAACAAATACAGAAAGTTGCGGATAAGGAAATAGGATTAGTGAATGCATGCGCACAAAAAACGCTTACGCATGCAAAAACGCAAACAGATGCAAGCGGACAAAAAAACGCTGCGTTTGCATGCGTATTTACATTCGTATCCTCATGTGCAACATCCGCTGCGCTCGCAAATGCTAATGTGAAGCCAGCCTTACAGACCATTTCACTATACCGTAATTCCTAATTTCGATAAAAATAGACTACCATTTAATGGTGGGTTTACACACACCAATCATTGTATCCAATCTCTGAACCAATCTCTGGTTGCAGTGAAATCATGGACAGATTGCTCCATGTTGTACACAGCCACAAAATGGAACTATGTGTCCATGATTTCACTGCAACCAGAGATTGGTTCAGAGATTGGATACAATGATTGGTGTGTGTAAACCCACCATAAGTGTTTTTAGGAGATGATGTATTGTTACAAAAAGATTTTGTGCATATTCATGGGAAATACACTTCAGCTCTGGGGTAACGCTCTGCAGGTTCGTGCTGCTCTGGGGTTATGCTCTGCTTCTGCTGCTCTGGGGTAACGCTCTGCAGGCTGCTGCTCTGGGGGTAATGATCTGAAGGCTGCTGCAGCTCTGTCCTCAGGGATTAGGGAGCAGGTGATTTTTCTGCCGCTTGGTCACCTTTTTAGATGCAAATTGGTGTCTTCTGTGGCTTCTCCACCCTCGATGTGCCATCTGGTGTCCCCTGGGCAGCAGCGCAAAACACGGACCTGCAGGCAATGAGGCAGCCTGGGGTCCACAGGGGCCCTTTATTTGTACGGGCATTTAGTACTAAATATTTTATATGCTGTAGATCACCCCAGGCCTTGGTTATTAGTCTGACTGAATGCCATGATTTCATATTGTCCCATATACCATGTGAACCCTGGGCACAGCCTGGCATGAGCGCCAATCCTCCTGATTCTCATTGGAATGAAATGGGTAGCAACCTCCTGTGTGCAGCCTTTGAAGAGCCAGGCTCTCCCTGAGATGGAAAGACTAGCTTTTTTTTTTCAATTATTTTTATAAACGTCACACCCCCCCCCCCTCCTTGTCTACAGGCTGTGACTAGAATTGCAGCTCATCATCTATTGAAGCAATTTCTACAATTCCAGAAATGACCTATGGATAACGGTGGCTATACATTTTTGTCATCTAAAGAAAGCATGATACTGTTAAAGAAGTGGTCTACACAGAAGGCGCCCCTTTATGAATTAGTACTGTGGGTGATGGGGTGGTGGGGGTGGGAAGTGGGTCTCTCCCAAAACTAAGCCCGACAGGGAATATTTTGATGTTGAGGCTCGAATGTGCGCCCTTTTAAAGTCAAGGATATTTTACTTTTCACTCTTACTTTACATGAAGTTGTTGAAGCGTCATAAAACCTCTCCTTCTACAGACTGACAGTGGTCTCTACGCTGTGGGACCTCCATTAGTCTCTTTTCCAGCCGCTCCGTGACATAGTTGAATTTCTGTGGCGCAGTAATGGCGGCCCGATTTTGCAGTTCACAACCAGTCAATAAAGTCCAATTTTAGGGACACAGTACCCGGTTTTACCGGGCATGGGATCCTGTTCATGACGCCAGAAATTATCCGGTGGAGCTTTACCTCAGGGCAGCGGGGTGGAAGAGGGAAGTAGTGGTCCTCACCCATTTGATGCTGTGGGGGCCCTCCGGGCGGCGGAGAGAAGGAGGACCAACACCAGATCAGCTCAAGAAGTTCTTTACTGTCACCAGATGAAAACAGGTGCACAGTACAGTCCAGTTTTACGGGGTTGTAGTTTTTGAGGAATCTCTGCAGAGTCTGTCGGTGGTATCTTTGCAACAGCTTTCTGGGTCTGGGCTCCTCTTTAACTCTCATTAACCACACTAAAGAGCCCTTTCGCCGGTCCCCTGGTCTGTTAATGTTTGGTACAATCGGTTCTTTACCGGTACGGACGGGAGCAACAGCAAGATAATCCTCCCGCCACCGGAATTCGGTCCTTTCCCTAAAGTGTCCTGGACCCAATTTGTGACAGAGGTAGGGATTCAGTCCATGGCGCTATGGCTTCCTTATGTCGGTCCCACAGCTTGGCGGTTTGCAGCCATTGATAGACCAACTGACTGCCTCGGCTTTCGTATGCCGGTGATGACCTGGACTCCCCAGCCGGCTCCAACCGGTTCTGGTTCGTCCCCTCCGGTGTCTGGGTCACCTCTCTCCAAAGAGGTGCCCTCCTGTCACAGTCACAGTCTCCTGACATCCGTCCTTGCTGCTTCCTCAGCACCGTCCTCCTTCTGACTGACTGACTAACTGTCACTCACGTCTTTCCACTCCTCTAGGCTCCACCCCCTGGGACCTACTGAATATACGGTCCCCTGTCCTAAGGTGGCCTATTGTATGGGCGCTTATGACAGACTCTGTGAGAGATCCCATATCCCTGACTACAGAGGCACTACACCTTCTGTTTGGGGTGCAGTACCTCCCTGTGGCGCCTTCCCATAGGGGTGCTACAATATTGGTTACTATAGTGGTTGAATTTTCTTGTCTTTCATTTTACACAGGAGCTGCCCTGGGACCTCAGCAAAATGTCTGACAATGGTATAGAGGCGAATGATAAACCTCCAGCACCGCCTCTGAGGAACACCAGTACTTTTATTGGAGGCACTGTGAAGGACAATATAAATCATGGCTCGAGGCCACTTCCTCCTAACCCAGAGAAGAAGAAGAAGGCAGACAGGCTTCTGAACATGTTACCCAGGACCGGAGATAAAAGTATAGTATTGTTCATGACCTATAGTATATATAATAAATGTAGAGCGCCCCCTATGTGTATAAATGTACAAGGGTTGAATGAAAGTAATGCCTCCAACTTAGTAACTCCTCAGCAGATGGCAGCACTGGTATGCGACAGGTGCTAGACTGTTCAGTAGACTCTCCTCTACATCTACAGTTGTTGGGATCTTTAGCAATGAATGGCTGTATTATTACAGTGTAAAGAATGGAACCCTGCACAGTCAATGCAATTTAAGAAGCGTGCTGTCATTGAATTCTTGACAGCAGAATGTGTTCCCCCAAAGGAAATTCATCAGAGAATGCAAGTCATTTATGGTGATTGTGTTGATGTGAGCACTGTGCGTCATTGGGCCAGAAAGTTTAAAGATGGTGAGGTGGGAACATCTGATTTTCATAACAAAGAAAGAGTTGGACGTCTTGTGACGGTGGACACCAGCGCTTACCGCACGGCGGGGGGTGGGGGGGATAGAGATAGAGACCGCACAGGAGGGAGTGAGAGCAGATGGAGGAGATCACTGGAGGGGGGAGAGACAGCACAAAGGAATAGAGAGCGTACTGGGAAGAGGTAGCACCAGGGGAAAAGAGAGCAGATAAGGGGAGAGACAGTGCACAAAGTGAAGAGCATAAAGGAGGCAAAGAGTGTACGGGGGGACAGACAGCGTACAGAAGGAGGAGCGAGCAGACATGGGGGAGGAAGCTCAAAGGAGAGAAGACAGCACAGGGGGCAGAGAAAGCACACAGGGGGAGACAGCTCAAAGGAGAGAGCACAGGAGGGAGAGATGCAGCACACGTAGGTGAGTGCACATGGAGAAGATGGTTCAAAGGAGAGAGCTCATGAAGGGAGAAGAAGGCCCAGAGGGGAGAAGATAACACACAGGGGGAAGACAGGTCAAAGGAGAGATCACAGAGGGGAGAAAGACAGCGCACATGGATGAGACAGGTCGAATAGAGAGCACAGAGGGAGAATACGGCACACAGGGGGGAAGAGCACATGGGGGCAGAGAGTGCCGCCGCCCTCTTGATGCGATAGCATCGGGAACCCATCTAGTGAGCATATAATTATGGAATATAGAAATGCATTACTGCTAAGGAAATACATATGAAAAAATATTAAAAAATTATTGAGATACTTAGCAAATAAAAGGCCAGTTTTATGAGAGCCCAGCTGCCAACATCAAGGTGTATCTTTTCACTGGGTCCCTACCTAAGCTTAACACCTCTCTCTGTGACATTCCTTGACAATGGCTAGTGGGCTCACACAAAACTGTCCTTTTTTATATGCTAAGGATTTTAATAATTATTTTTTTAGATGCATTTCCTTAGCAGTAATGCATGTCCATGTCGCTTTTTCCTATATTCATTATTTGCATACCTTATCAATTTTAGACAGCAACTGTCTCTTTATTCTAGTCATTTTCTTACCTACCACCTTGACTATCGGATGCTGTTTTCTTATACTGCTGTATTTTTTGTTGTTTTATCAGCTGGCAAAAGAAAGGATAAGGATAAGGAGAGGCCAGAAATCTCCCTCCCATCGGACTTTGAGCACACCCTTCATGTCGGCTTTGATCCTGTAACAGGAAAATTCACTGTAAGTCTACTAGGTAGAAAATAATTCTAATTTTTTTAAACAATTGTTTTTATTAAGCATTTTACAAAATACACATAACAGGTATACAAAGGCTATACATCTATGTTTTTCAAGAAAATACGAACCCACCCTCTCCCTTCCCGTACTGTAACAACACAAGCAGTGTAAATCAGCCTCCAATACTGATGATATCCCTTCCCCTTACCCGAACAACTCCGTTATTATACCCATTAGTAGTAGCCCTGTTATCTAGATTCCAAAACATCTATGATCGTATCACCGTCAACCTAAAACTTCAGGATTCCCCATCTTCCTTGAATGTCATTTTGTACATTTAGTAATTACCATTCAGATTGCACAAAAGGTTGCACCACGCATTTTGGGCACTTCTGTTGTGTCGTCCCCCGCCATCTCTGTGAATCGGGAAGTTGAACCCATAGATACCCAATATAGAATCATTCATAGGACTATCCCCCTAGTTCTCATTAATCACACTGGTTTTCAGTGTTTTCCAGCCTTAATAATTCTATTTTTAGTCATTAGCACTAATATGAATCTGCATCCAAAAAGTTCTGAAACTACAAATGTTTTGACTATATTATTATTATTATTTTTTTTAAATACATTCCTTTCACATCTGAATCCGCTTTTAAAATTCAGTTGATTGTTCTTGGCCACTTTTTACTAAATTGCATGATCATCACTGTCATCTTGACTGCCGAGCATTTTTTCACCCAGCATCCAGGTGAAAAGGACATGTGGTCTGTGCATTTGTGCACCTAGCATCCAGCTGGAAAGGACATGTGGGCAGAGCATTTTTGCACCCAGCATCCAGCTGGAAAGGACATGTGGGCAGAGCATATTTGCACCCAGCATCCAGCTGGAAAGGACATATGGGCAGAGCATTTTTGCATCTAGCGTCCAACTGGAAAGGGCATGTGGGTGCAGTATTTTTGCACCTAGCATCCAGCTGGAAAGGACATTTAGGCAGTGTATTTTTGCACCTAGCATCCAGCTGGATGGGAAATGTGGGAGTGTATTTTTGCACATAGCATCCAACTGGAAAGGACATGTAGGCAAGACGCTTCCGCATGCACAAACACAAGCAAAAGTATGTCTTGAATCTGCGCATGTGCTAAACACTGTTGGCACCTGTACATAAGGATGGAATCAGAAATTCTGTTTTACATTTACTATATATTGAAATATGTTAATCTATAATAAGTATTAAACCAATGAACCCTATTCTTGTCACTATATAGCTGTCCTACACTTCAGGTCGCTGAATATTGCACCTGGAATCTGGTTGGAAAGGACATCTGGGAGGAGCATTATTAGACCCAGCGTCCGGATTAGAAGGACATGTCTTTAACCTACTGTATCTTCTAACAGGGGATGCCGGAACAATGGGCATGGCTGCTGCAGACTTCCAAAATTTCAGAAGAAGAACAGAAGAAGAATCCTCAGGCCGTGCTGGACGTGCTGAAGTTTTATGACTCCAAGAAAACCACCAACAGCCAGAAGTACATGAGCTTCACAGGTAACGGGGACAAGAGACAGCTATGCAGACAGCTGCTCTAGTTATAGTGTTGCAGTATTATAGCTGTTACAGCATATTCTTGTAGATATGGGTAGTATTATAGTAGTTATGTTCTTATATATAGGGGGCAGGATTATAGTAGTTATATTCTTGTATATAGGGGCAGTATTATAGTAGTTATATTCTTGTACATAGGAGCAGTATTAGAGCAATTATATTCTTGTACATAGGGGCAGTATTATAGTAGTTTTATTCTTGTACATAAGGGCAGTATTATAGTAGTTATATTCTTGTACATAGGGGCAGTATTATAGTAGTTATATTCTTGTACATAAGAGCAGTATTATAGTAGTTATATTCTTGTATATAGAGGCTGTATTATAGTAGTTATATTCTTGTATATAGGAGCAGTATTATAGTAGTTATATTCTTGTACATAGGAGTAGTATTATAGTAGTTATATTCTTGTACATAGGAGCAGTATTATAGTAGTTATATTCTTGTATATAGGAGCAGTATTATAGTAGTTATATTCTTGTACATAGGAGCAGTATTAGAGCAATTTCTTGTATATAGGGGCAGTATTATAGTAGTTATATTCTTGTATATAGGAGCAGTGTTATAGTAGTTATATTCTTGTACATAGGGGCAGTATTATAGTAGTTATATTCTTGTACATAGGAGCAGTATTATAGTAGTTATATTCTTGTATATAGGGGCAGTATTATAGTAGTTATATTCTTGTACATAGGGGCAGTATTATAGTAGTTATATTCTTGTACATGGGAGCAATGTTATAGTAGTTATATTCTTGTATATAGAAGCAGTATTATAGTAGTTATATTCTTGCACATAGGAGCAGTATTATAGTCGTTATATTCTTGTATATAGGAGCTGTATTATAGTAGTTATATTCTTTATATAGGGGCAGTATTATAGTAGTTATATTCTTGTACATAGGAGCAGTATTATAGTAGTTATATTCTTGTACATAGGAGCAGTATTATAGTAGTTATATTCTTGTACATAGGGACAGTATTATAGTAGTTATATTCTTGTACATAGGAGCAGTATTATAGTAGTTATATTCTTGTACATAGGGGCAGTATTATAGTAGTTATATTCTTGTACATAGGGGGCAGTATTATATAGTAGTAATATTCTTGTACATAGGAGCAGTATTATAGCAGTTATATTCTTGTACATAGGAGCAGTATTATAGTAGTTATATTCCTGTACATAGGAGCAGTATTATAGTAGTTATATTCTTGTACATAGGAGTAGTATTATAGTAGTTATATTCTTGTATATAGGGGCAGTATTATAGTAGTTATATTCTTGTATATAGGAGCAGTATTATAGTACTTATATTTTTGTATATAGGGGCAGTATTATAGTAGTTATATTCTTGTACATAGGAGCAGTATTATAGTAGTTATATTCTTGTACATAGGAGCAGTATTCTAGTAGTTATATTCTTGTACATAGGAGCAGTATTATAGTAGTTATATTCTTGTACATAGGAGCAGTATTATAGTAGTTATATTCTTGTACATAGAGGCAGTATTATAGTAGTTATATTCTTGTATGGGGGCAGTATTATAGCAGTTATATTCTTGTACATAGGAGCAGTATTATAGTAGTTATATTCTTGTATATAGGAACAGTATTATAGTAGTTATATTCTTGTATACAGGGGCAGTATTATAGTAGTTATATTCTTGTATATAGGGGGCAGTATTATAGTAGTTATATTCTTGTATATAGGAGCAGTATTATAGTAGTTATATTCTTGTATACAGGGGCAGTATTATAGTAGTTATATTCTTCTACATTGAGGCAGTATTATAGCAGGTATATTTTTGTCCATAACCTGACAGAGTGAACTCTCCCTAGAATCTTGATAACTATGTATATTTTGATTTACATTCTGCACTCTCCCTTTGTTTCTGATCGCGTTGTCAGCAGATTTTCTTACAGTCAGACAGTTCTGATAAGCTGTCTCATGGTTTTTTTTTTTGCACTGTGATTTTTACAAGTCGAGCAATAGATTGTAATTGTTTCCGATATGAGTCATGAGCGCTCTCCCCCCTCATCGCCTTCCTCACTCTCTGGCCGGCCTCAGACGTGTCCACATTATTTGTGTTGGCACGCTTCCCCGCAGCTGCCTCTGCTACCGGGATGGCTCTGAAGGGTCATGTTTGCAGAATGATGCCATCCAGCCATGCAGACCACAGTCATAGAAGATGGAAACAAGAAACTCTTCTATAGATGTCAGAATGAGGCAAATACGGATGATGCCTACGCACAGCCTGGCACCCCACATATTGGCATGTTACTAACGGTAATCCAGAATTAGAGGAGGATAGAAATGTAAACTACAGGGGTGAAAACTATTTGAACGAGCCACAGAGACGGTTTTCAGTGAATTTTAAATGTTCTCATCATCCACTTTGCATTTCTATGTGTGTGGTTTACATAGAGTTGCTTTGTAACTATGGGATGTCTTAATTCCCTGCAGATAATGAACTTGACGTTTACAAGACTTCTGACACTACGGTAAGTTTGCAGGAAAACCATTCTACAAATATGGGCTCTTTCCACATCATGTTCAGATGCTTGTGCCCCTGACCATTACCAATAACACATTACACCATTTCATTATTTACCAAAAAGTAGACTAAAAGTGCAGAATCTGCGTGTCAATAAGTAAGTACACCCTACGAGTTCATAGTTGGTAGAGTCACCGTCATCAGCAATCATTTGCAGCGATTTTTTTCCTCTTTGACGTTTATCAGTCTCACACTATCTTGGAGGAATTTTGGGTCACTCCTCTATAATTATTTTAGCTTTTTGGACTGATTGCTTCACCTTTGCATTCAAGAACACTTTCGTATACTGAGAAGTTCATTGTCAACTCTGACTGCAAACTAAGCCCGAATCGTCACCTCTCTACAACCCCGATTCTGCTAATATGATGATCATATGGTGCAGGGCACTATTCATAAAGATCTTCACTTTGGTCTCGTCTGTCCAAAGGACGTTGTTAGAAGTCTTGTAATTTGTTCAAATGCAACTTTGCAAACTTTACCTGAGCCACTGTGATCTTTTTAGAAAGATACTTTCATGGCAACCCTTCCAAACAAGCCATACTTGTTCATATTTTACTAATTTTACTGTCATGAAGTTGAACATATTACTTGTTAAATGAAGCCTTTAGCGTCTGAGCAGTAGCTCTTGGGTTCTTTGCCATGTCTCTCAACATTATGTAAACAGATACGAGGATGTAACGTCACAGTAGAGGCAACTCATTTGTGACACAAAATAAATTATTTCACCCAAATAATGGAGTAATCATGATAGGGTATGATCATATAAGAGTAAAAGTGATTACAGAAAGACAGATTAACACACAAGACCTTCACAACGTCTTAATGCTATATTCGTATATACGGTTTTCTATTACACAAGTTAACGGATACTAATAAGGTTAACCTAACCGAGTCACAGTCTGTCTGTCAAGGGAGCGTCAGTCACACCGGCTTTAGGCACAATCCCACTTATCTAACTGATTAAGATTATCAATGTAATGGCCCTAACAGTACAAATGTGTAAGCTGCAAGTCCAGTGCTAGTGGACCAGCATTTTTCCCCATTGTGTACCATATGTCTGGACAGGATGCAAAGGCCCGCTTCACAACGATCGTCTTCTGTTGGCGTTCTTCGGTTCCCTTCCCAGTCGTTAATCAGTCTTCAGGTTCTTTCTGGAGAAGGTACTCAGTGTTCGGGTAACTTCTTGGAGAAGGTTTTTGGTTACCTTCTGAAGACAATATTTGGGCAACTTCTGGAGACTGCTTTCAATATTCAGTTTTAAGGTTCCTTTTGGAGACTGTATTACATCTTCGGTTCCTTCTGGAGACTGTATTCAATATTTGACTACCTTCTGGAGATCATATTTTGTATTCGATCTTCAGGTTCCTTCTGGAGACTGTATTCGATATTCAGTCTTCGAATACCTTTTGAAGACGGTATGCGATATTCAGTTTTCAGGTTCCTTCTGGAGACAGTATTCTATTTTTGGGTTCCTTCTGGAGACTGTATTTGACCTTCTGGAGTCGATATTGAGCCTTCGAGTTCCTTCTGGAGACAGTATTTGATATTTGGTCTTCGTTTTCCTTCTGGAGGCAGTATTATATATTCAGTATTTGGGTACCTTCTGGAGACGGTATTCGATATTCAGTCTTTAGGTTCCTTCTGGACATGGTATTCGGTCTTCAGGTACCTTCTGTAGATGGTTTTTGATCTTCGACTACCTTGGTATTTGATCTTCGGGTTTCTTCTGGAGTCGGTATTCAATATTCAGTCTTCGGGTTCCTTCTGGAGACTGTATTTAGTCATCGGGTACCTTCTGGAGATGGTATTTGATATTCAGTCTTCGGGTTCCTTCTAAGATATCTGAACAATCACGGGTACTTGTCCAGCAATGGTGACAATCCACTGCTCACATTTCTCCACGCTTACAAGTCTTGGAGCCAACTGCTCCCCTTCTCTGCTGTCTAGTGGTTTTATACTTAGTAGCTGCACCACCACTGACTTGGCGTCTCCAAATCTCTTCTCTCAAGGAAACCCCTATGTTGTACTGAGCCTGTCTTTGAACTGACGTTTCTGGGATGTCCACTCCTGGGAACATTGTCATCTGTCCTGAATGTTTGTATTTGTACAAAAATGTATATCGGCTCTCAAAGTGTGAGCACACACTCATTAATTACATTAGAAAGTGCACACAAATACATGACCGCTGTCTCATCAAACCTAATAGTTTTAGCAAGCAAATGTATCTACTTACTTAATTACGAGTTTTTCATTACCAGCCACTGTGCCGCTATTCCAGCATCCTTTGCGGCGCTGCGAGCGATGGAGCGCATGCGCCATCGCGTGCCGACGCTTGCCTTGCTGGAAGGATGCTGGAATAGCGGCACAGTGGCCGCAAATATGCCTACTGTATCCTCTCCCCGCCCGCTTCTACCAGTCCGCCTGGTGAACCCCCGCCCGGTCCCCGCACTCCTCCTCACTAACCCGACACTTCAGCCGCCGCCAGCCATCCTCCCCGCTGCCAATAACCCGCGACTTATGGGACCTGTGGTGACGTCAGTGTCGTGGGTGGAGCCACGTCACATGGCCATGATGTCACCACAGGTCCTTAAGCACCGCACGCAGAACGGATGGATCAGCAGCCAGGTAATTCTGCTGCATCCCACACCACCGTCAGCCCTGCATTCACCCCGCACTCTGCCCCAGGGCCGCACCATCCATGAGGCGACATGAAGTGTCAGCCTCAGGCGGCGAGCTCTGCTGGTAGACATGGGGCGGCGTCTTCAGGAGCTGGTGGTAGTGCGGCCCCCTGCAGATGCCGCTCCTACAGTCCTGGCCGCCGACGCTGCGACCAGGCTTGGCGTATCTGGGGCTGCTGGCGGGGCATCTCCTGCCGCAGCGGCAGCGGCCGCGGTCTCCAAACACCCCCCCCTCCAGTGTGGCAGTGTGAGCTGTGTTAGCGGCAGTGGCCGCGGTCTCCAAACCCCCCCCCGTGCGGCTGTGTGAGCCGGCTTCATGCTTCACTGTGCCTCGCGCTGACAGGACCTGTGATGATGTCAAAGGAGGGGAGGAGTCAAGCGGGTCACATGATCAGCTCCTCAGTATGCAGCCAGGACTCCACCATGGTGCTGGATGAGGTGAAGTTTATGTGTGGGGCTGAGGCTTTACAGTGTAAATTAATGTAGCAGAGCTGAGTGTTCAAGGTGTACAGAGTGGAGGTGCGTGTGTATGAGGTGTATGGAGTGAAGCTGTGTATGTACGAGGTGTACGGAGCGAAGCCGAGTGTGTACGAGGTGTACAGAGTGGAGCCGTGTGTGTACGAGGTGTACGGAGCGAAGCCGAGTGTGTACGAGGTGTACAGAGTGGAGCCGTGTGTGTACGAGGTGTACAGAGTGGAGCCGTGTGTGTACGAGGTGTACGGAGCAGAGCAGAGTGTGTATGAGGTGTACGGAGCAGAGCAGAGTGTGTATGAGGTGTACGGAGCAGAGCAGAGTGTGTATGAGGTGTACAGAGCAGAGCCGCGT
Source organism: Allobates femoralis (assembly GCA_033576535.1). Taxonomy (NCBI): domain Eukaryota; kingdom Metazoa; phylum Chordata; class Amphibia; order Anura; family Aromobatidae; genus Allobates; species Allobates femoralis. The sequence goes on along the minus strand of JARQOC010000002.1, from coordinate 717,318,661 downwards.
GTGTACGAGGTGTACAGAGCGGAGGTGTGTGTGTACGAGGTGTACGGAGCAGAGCCGAGTGTGTATGAGGTGTTCGGAGCAGAGCCGAGTGTGTACGAGGTGTACGGAGCAGAGCCGAGTGTGTACGAGGTGTACGGAGCGAAGCCGAGTGTGTACGAGGTGTACGGAGCGGAGCCGAGTGTGTACAAGGTGTACGGAGCGGAGCCGAGTGTGTACGAGGTGTACGGAGCAGAGCCGAGTGTGTACGAGGTGTATAGAGTGAAGCCACGTGTGTACATTGTGGAGCTGAGAGTGTACAAGGTGTACGGAGCAGAGCCGCGTGTGTACGAGGTGTATAGAGTGAAGCCACATGTGTACATTGTGGAGCTGAGAGTGTACAAGGTGTACGGAGCGGAGCCGCGTGTGTACGAGATGTACGGAGCGAAGCCGAGTGTGTACAAGGTGTATGGAGCAGAGCCGAGAGTGTACAAGGTGTACGGAGCGGAGCCGAGTGTGTACGAGGCATACGGAGCAGAGCCGTGTGTGCGAGGCTTTCGCAGCGGAGCCCAGTGTGTACGAGGTGTACGAAGCGGCGCCACGTGTGTACGGTGTGTACAGAGCGAAGTCATATGTGTACGAGGTGTACAGAGCAGAGCCACATGTGTACAACGTGTACGGAGCAGAGCCGCTTGTGTACGAGGTGTATGGAGCAAAGCCGCTTGTGTACGAGGTGTACGGAGCAGAGCCGCTTGTGTACGAGGTGTACGGCGCAGAGCCGCTTGTGTATGAGGTGTATGGAGCAGAGCCGCTTGTGTACGAGGCGTACGTGGTGTACGGAGCTGAGTGTGTACTAGGTGTACGGAGCGGAGCCATGTGTGTACCAGTGGTGGCCCCCCCGAGCATGCCGCTCCTATAGTCCCGGCCGCCTCTGCCGGCAGCATTCTTCTCCCAAGTCCTTGCCACCGCTGTCCACCCCTCTGCAGCTCAGCACGGCAGGGAACAATGATGTCATCACTTAGCGCCACTGTGCTGAGACGTGCAGAGCGGCAGAGGAGATGCTGAGGAGAAGAGGTATTTACTTTTTATTTTTTTAATAGTTTTTTTTTTAGTGAGTACACTGATGGGAAACTATGTAATGTACAATATAATATAGGACAATGGGGGTGCAATATACTATATGGAGAACTATTGTGGCCCATTATATTATATGGAAGACTATGGGGGTGCATTATACTATAAGGAAGGCTATAGGGGATGCATTATACTATATGGAGGACTATGAGGGTGCATTATACTATATGGAGGACTATGGGGGTCCAATATGCTGTATGGAGAGCTATGGGAGTGCAGTATGCAATATGGGGGTGCATTATGCTATATGGAGGACTGTGGGGGTTCATTATGCTATATGGAGGACTGTGGGGTGCATTATACTATTTGGAGGACTGTGGAGGTGCATTAATCTATATGGTGGACTGTGGGGGTGATTATTCTATATGGAGGACTGTGGGGCTGCATTATTCTATATGGAGGACTGTGGGGTGCATTATACTACATGGATGAGTGTGGGGGTGCATTATTTTATATCAAGTACTGTGGGGGTGAATTGTTCTCTATGGAGTTCTGTGGGGGTGCAATATGCTATTTGGAGGACTACGGGGTGCAATATACTATATGGAGGACTGTGGGGGTGCGTTTTTCTATATCGAGTACTGTGGGGGGTGCATTCTATTTTATAGAAGACTATGGGGGTGCATAATATATGGAGGAATGCGGTATACTATGTGGAATACTATGGGGGTGTATTATATTATATGGAGCAAATTATACTATTTGGAAGCCATTATAATATTTGGAGGGCTCTGTGGGAGGCATGATAATACTTGGAGGCTACAAGGGAGCCTTTATACTTTACGAAGGGCTATTTGAGGGCTCTGTTGGGGGCCATTATACTGTACATAGGTCCATTATACTATATGGAGGGCTGGGCGGCGGTCATAGTTGGGGATCATGCTGTACTGGGGTAGTTGCAGGAGGTGCAGTAGGGTCATCATACTGTGCATGTGGAGGAATGCACTGTGGGGGATCATACAGTGTTTGTGGGGCACTTTTGTTGGCATCACACTTTAGAGGGGCAATGAAAGGGGAATCTAGGGGCTTCAGTAGGAGGAAAATTACTTTGTAAGGGCTGACATATTGTGAGAGATGTACCTATGTGACCCAGCCAAATATTGCTTTTGTTGGGGGGTGCCCAATTAGAACTTCTGCTATGGGGCCCTATGATTTCTATGATGCAGGATGCATTGTCCCTCTGCTGCAGGACTGATTGGCCATAACTTAGGCTGTTTTCAGATTTGCATTTGTGTCTGCATGCGCAGGGCATGCAAACGCAGGGCAAACGCTGCCATACTGATGTGAACGCAGAGGAGATTCTCATCAGTATGGCGCTCGGCCAGCCAATCAGTGATCTCGACGGCGGCCGGGAGGCGGAGATCTGTGGCGGAGATCCTCCACCTCCCAGCCGCCGACGACGAAATTTCAATGTGATCCGCAGCGTTCTCCTGCGCTGCCATGCGGAGGACAGTGCGGATCCATTGAGATCCATGCATTGTTTGTGCACTCGCGGGCACTTGCTGATAAAACAAGCACCTGTGAACGCACAAAAAATGCAACATGTTGCATTTGGAGGGCGGAGGAGGGCGTATAAATGATGCGCATCCAAACGGAATCGTTCCCATGTTAAACATAGGAACGCAGCGTTTGGCTGCGTTCTGTTACGCTTGCGTTCCGAATGCAAATGTGAAACCACCAGTGCTGCCCCTCGGTACATTCAGGCATCCAGCCATCTTTCTCCTGAGCAGCGGTTGGTCGGTGGTGCTCTTCCCCCTTCCTGCTCCCATATCCTTTGCTCAACCCAATAGGAAGGACCCTGTTATTAATTACATAAAGACAGCCCCGTGTGTGGTGCTTGTGATTGGCTAAGCAATTTGGGAGTAAGTGTGGTCTGTTGGATGGAGAAGAAGCGCCATTTTACCAACTTAGTGCAGTGGCGGCTTGTTGATGCTCAGACTGCAGGTCTTTACCTGTGTTGTGTGGAAGGTGCGGCATGGCGACTTGTCTGAATATTCAGTGCCAGGCAGCGGTCCAGAGTTTTGCAGGCGTGTGCCAGAGGTTGGCAATCAGTTCTGCCTGCAGGACCACGGCTCTGCCAGTTGTCATTATGTGTCTAAATGCTTGTGCCAAGCTGCCATTGCCATTAATGATCCTTGTTCTGGATTCTTCTGTGTGGTTCTTGTATGTGCGTGTGATGGTGCAGACATCTTTGTGTGGAGATCTTTTCTTTCTGTTTCAGTAAACTAAAATGTCCACTATTTTGCTCATTTTTACAGGATAAATATAAATCTGTAGGAACCAGATTTATTTTTATCAATTAAAATTTTTTTCTAGCGGGTGGGGGGGGGGGGCGCCGTTTTGCAGTTCGCCTCAGGCAGCAGAGAGGCTAGGTTCACCCCTGCTCTGCCCCACACTCACTCACCCTGCACTCACTGAACCTGCACTCACTAAGCCCACACTCACTGTGCCCTACACTCACTCTACCCCTCACTCAGCCCACACTCACCCTGCTCTCACTCAGGCCACACTCACCCTCTTCTCACTAAGCCCACACTCACTCTGACCTGCACTCACTGAGCCCACACTCACTCTGCCCTGCACTCTCTACATCTCACTCAGCCCACACTTACCCTGCACACACTCACGCCACACTCACCCTCTTCTCACTAAGCCCACACTCACTCACCCTGCACTCACTTAGCCCACACTTACTCAGCCTGTACTCACTCAGCCTGCACTCACTCAGCCTGAACTCACTAAGCCCACACTCACTCAGCTTTGCACTCACTCTGCCCCGCACTAACTAAACCCACATTTACTCTGCCCTGCACTCATTCGCCCTGCACTCACTGAGCCCACACTCACTCTGCCCTGCACTCTCTACATCTCACTCAGCCCACACTCACCCTGCACTCACTAAGCCCACACTCACCCTTCACTCACTTAGCCCACACTCACTCACCCTGCACTCACTAAGCCCACAATCACTCTGCCCTGCACTCACTCTGCCCCGCACTCACTAAACCCACATTCACTCTGCCCCCTCACTCACTCTGCCCCCTCACTCACTCTGCCCCCTCACTCACTCTGCTCCCTCACTCACTCTGCTCCCTCACTCACTCTGCCCCCTCACTCACTCTGCTCCCTCACTCACTCTGCCCCCTCACTCACTCTGCCCCCTCACTCACACTGCCCCCGCACTCATCCCCACATTCATTCTTCCCCAGCACTCACTCTGCCCCCACACGCACTCACCCTGCACTCACTCTGCCCCACGCTCACTATACCTGCACTCTGCCCCACCACTCACTCTTCCTGCACTCTGCCCCAGCACTCAGACAGCTCCGCACTCATCCAGCCCCGCGCTCACTCAGTCTACACCATGGTTACCCTGCACTCACCCAGCCATCACTCGCCCAGCCCCGCACTCATTCAGCCTACACCACGGTTACTCCACACTCACTCAACCTGCATTCACTCTGCTTGCACACACCCTGTACTCACTCAACCTGCCTGCTCAGCCTGCACTCACTCCACTCAGCCCACACTCACTCAACCTGCATTCACTCTGCTTGCACACACCCTGTACTCACTCAACCTGCCTGCTCAGCCTGCACTCACTCCACTCAGCCCACACTCACCCCGCTCACCTCACTCACCCTGCGGCAGGCTGAACAAGGAACTTCGCCAGTTCCTCATGCCACCATCCTCTGCCACCACATTAGACAGAGCACAGGGTAGGGGAGCAGAGACCAAGGAGTAAAAATCAGCACACAGGGGACAGACAGCACAGGGGAAAGTGACAGCTGCTGCCCCCAGTGTCAAACAGACCGCCCCCATCTTCATGTCACCGCCAACCCGATGCGATCGCATCAGGCTCCCATCTAGTATTTTATATACACAGGTGGTAACTGCTGCTAATTTTGCAATTGATACTTATCGGTTTTGTAGACCGTCATTGGCCTTTTATCATATCTGATGCTTCCAACAATTATATATGTTTCAGGTTACTCATGGATGGAGGTTTACCTTTAGATATATATTTGATGCATAACTCATTATGGAAGGGGAGGGGTCTTTGTATAGAATTGTTTAACACATGCAGGGTACTACTACTTCACTGGTCATCTAAGAGAAATGGACGATGAGACAAACTCCAGAAGCGGACTTGGAAACGAGTGCACAGCTCACTGAATACTCAGGCAGCACATGGCTGTCTGAGTCTGCTTTTAAAGGACCCTGGGTGATAATGGCACCGACAGTTTCTGGCACTTGCTGTTGACTTGCAGAATAGGTGCTGGCCCTATGGGAAGGAACCAAGGAGTCAGTACCTGCCGGGCAGGAGTATAATGCTCATAGGCATGTAAGAGACTGTCGAGTTCAGGTCAGGAGACCTATGGCCTGTCCATGCAAGTGTGTATGAATCTGGCCCAAGGGTGTACTTATTTTTTTTCATACTGCTGTTATGGTTAATATTTTCTAGATTATATTAATAAGTTGCCTGCTCCTGACCAAATAAATATAGGCCAAGTACCGGTGTGAAAAGTAAGACACCAGACGCACATAGTCAGATGTACACTCTTCCTTGGTCGGCCCCCAGTGTGGCTCCAAGTATGGTTTATTATAAGAGGCATGAGGTTTTTCCTCAGTAAGGGGCTCGGCCAGCCCTACTCAGATGTATTCATTGGTCAGTGGGTTAGTCCATGGGCGGATCCATGAGGTCATCAGGGGGGGTGGCCTTGATCGAGTAGGTCCAGATGATGTGTCCATTCTGTGATTGGTCAGTCCTTCTATGGAATTCAGCTTCCTCCAGGAACTCCTTATTGTAAACAGGATGTAGTCATAGGTCCAGTCCCCATCTTACATATCAGGGCATGGTGTGATGACACAAGAAATGGCAGCCATGTTTAAGTCAGAATGAAGCTTATACAATGTAAAATATTACACTCTATGGATCGTTTCTCCCATGCCCTTATGTCTTAAGGTTAATTAAGTATTTGATCCTATGGCTCTCCTCAACACTGCTTCAGCGTTTTCACCTAGTTTTTGGTAAAGAAATAATGAAACAATGTCATTTGTTCGGTGTTGTTGTGAATCTGATGTTGGATTTATGGTTTTTAAGACCTTTTATGGTCCATTTGTTCTTTTTTTTTTTTTTTTTTTGGTCCTGATACATAAAACCATAGAATACAATGGGGGCTTGTTGTTTTAGTTTTCATCATGACCATAAGGGTACCGTTACATGATGCAATATTGCTAGGAATTTAACTGGCAATTTGCTGGTTGCAGTGAAATCATGGACACATTGTTCTATTTTGTTGCTGTGTACAAATATAACAATGTGTCCATGATTTCACTGCAAACAACAAATTGCCAGTGAGATGGCATGCAATATTGCTGCGTGTAACGGTGCCCTAAGTGTTGATGTTGGACCACCCTTTAAAGATAACCATATTTAATTTAGGAACTTGGGGGAGGATTATCCAAGTTTCAACCCTGCCGAAGCTGCAGGAACTAGGCAGATATCGCCTCGGGTGTTTTTATTTATTTATTTTTTTGTCTTTATGGATTTTCATTTTCATAAGTTATTCCTTGTGGAATATTTTGTTTTCAAATGAATAGTTTTGGGACTTAATTTCTAGTTTATTTTCCCCTTTTTTTTAATGAATGTTGTTCAAAGGCTTTAAACATCAAACTAGTGCAGGTTCAGAGAAGAGCGACCAGAATGGTGACCAGTAAACCATCTCCTATGAGGAATAGTTACAGGAAAAAGAAGACTGAGTGGAGACTTAATAGCTATCTACAAATACCTCAAGGGCTGTCACACTGTAGATGGATCAGTTTTATTATAGGGCTGTCACACTGGAGGGATCAGCTTTATTCTAGGGTTATCACACTGTGGAGGGATCAGCTTTATTCTAGAGCTGTCACACTGGAGCGATCAGCTTTATTCTAGGGCTGTCACACTGTGGAGGGATCCGTTTTATTCTAGGGCTGTCACACTGTGGAGGGATCAGCTTTATTCTAGGGCTGTCACACTGTGGCGGGATCAGCTTTATTATAGGGCTGTCACACTGTGGCGGATCAGCTTTATTCTAGGGCTGCTACACTGTAAGGGATCAGTTTTATTCTAGGGCTGTCACACTGTAGGGGAATCAGTTTTATTCTAGGGATGTCACACTATAGAGGGATCGGCTTTATTATAGGGCTGTCACATTGTGGAGGGTTCAGCTTTATTCTAGGGCTTATCACACTGTAGATGGATCAGCTTTATTCTACAGCTCTCACACTGTAGAGGGATCAGCTTTATTCTAGGGCTTATCACACTGTAGATGGATCAGCTTTATTCTAGGGCTGTCACACTGTAGAGGGATCAGCTTTATTCAAGGGTTGTCACACTGTAGAGGGATCAGCTTTATTCTCATTTGCACAAGGAAAGACTAGAAGCAATGGGATGAAACTGAATGGGGGGGGGACACACAGATTAGGTATTAGAAAAAACTTTTTGACAGTAAGGGCAATCAACGAGGCGACCATGAGAGGTGGTGAGTTCCCTTTCAATGGAAGTCTTCACACATAGGCTGGACAGACATTTTTCTGGGTGGGTTTAGTGTGCAGGTGGTTGGACCAGATTAGCCAGGACGTCCCTTTAAATTTTACTATTTTCTGATTCCATGTCTACATTAAATCATTATTTAAATTGGGGGGAAAAAAATTACAAAGAAACTTAATTTACTAACAGATATTTCTAGCTTTCACTCCTAAGCTGCTTTTGATTAGGCAGGAGGAGGAACCACAAAATGATGCCATTGCCCCAATCTTCCGACTTTGTGGGAACAGTTTGGGGAAGAACCTGCTCTGTTCCCCATGACTGTGCACAGTGCACAAGGTCCATACAGACATGGAAGGAGAGGAACATGATGAGAGCCCGAACCTCAGCCCCATCTATAATGGAGATTGTGTGCCCGACCTCCCCACCCCAACATCAGCGTCCCCTCACAATCACTTTTCTGGATTGGGAGGCAAAAATGCTCAGATGCCTTCAAAATCTTGTGGATCTAAGCTATAACGTTTCTCCTTATGGAGAGATGACACGTCGGGTCCGACATGCCAGTATATGAGGAGAGTTAAACGCCTTGCATGCTCCTCTGGGAAATTTAATATGCAAATTGCCTCCTTAAAGAGGATTTGAACTCTAGCATCACCTACTGGACGTAGCAATCCTAAAAGTCAACATTGACCCTTTAACGAGCCTTGTTGTATGACGAGGGATATAAGCCAAATCATACTCTTCATTTGCAGACAAAGTGTTCGTCAGTGCAGTGTATGAGATCTGATTTGGCTGTATGAGAGGCTAAGATCAGGGATCTTGCAAATCCTTCCCAGAAGAAACGGAAGCTATTATATCTGCAGAGGTGCCGACTCCATATTAATGTCTATGGATGTAGGATGGGAGGTGAGAAAATCTCCTTGAAGAGGAATGTGTGTGTGGATAAGAGTGACCCAATCTGTACTCTGATTGTGACCTATAATTTGATATATGGGATTTGGACATGTAGCTCAGTGGTCAAATTACTGTAGTAACAGAGGAGGTCATTTCTCTGACTTGAGTTTTAATATAGCAGATAAGTTCTAATATTCACATAACCTATATGTAATAATGGTATAATTGTAACATTTACTGCAGAACTCAAAAACAGTCTCTGAAGTCCCTGATGTACCACCAGTTTGTGAAGATGATGAAGAAGAGCCCGCTGCCCCTCCAGCTGTGGCACCACGTCCTGTATATACGATGTCGGTAGGTACAATATAATATTGTATTATTGTAGTTATATTCTTGTACGTAGGGGTGGTATTATAGTAGTTATATTCTTGTATATAGGGGCAGTATTATAGTAGTTATATTCTTGTATATAGGAGCAGTATTACAGTAGTTATATTCTTGTACATAGGAGCAGTATTATAGTAGTTATATTCTTGTACATAGGAGCAGTATTATAGTAGTTATATTCTTGTTCATGGGGGCAGTATTATAGTAGTTAAATTCTTGTACATAGGAGCAGTATTATATTATAGTAGTTATATTCTTGTACGTAGGAGCAGTATTATAGCAGTTATATTCTTGTTCATAGGAGCAGTATTATAGTAGTTATATTCTTGTACATATGAGCATTATTAAAGTAGTTATATTCTTGTATATAGGAGCAGTATTATAGTAGTTATATTCTTGTACATAGGGGGCAGTATTATAGTAGTTATATTCTTGTACATAGGAGCAGTATTATAGTAGTTATATTCTTGTACATAGGAGCAGTATTATAGTAGTTATATTCTTGTACATAGGAGCAGTATTATAGTAGTTATATTCTTGTACATAGGAGCAGTATTATAGTAGTTATATTCTTGTTCATAGGAGCAGTATTATAGTAGTTATATTCTTGTACATAGGAGCAGTATTATAGTAGTTATATTCTTGTACATAGGAGCAGTATTATAGTAGTTATATTCTTGTATCATAGGAGCAGTATTATAGTAGTTATATTCTTGTACATAGGGGTCATATTATAGTAGTTATATTCTTGTACATAGGGCAGTATTATAGTAGTTATATTCTTGTACATAGGAGCAGTATTATAGTAGTTATATTCTTGTACATAGGGCAGTATTATAGTAGTTATATTCTTGTACATAGGGTAGAGTATTATAGTAGTTATATTCTTGTACATAGGAGCAGTATTATAGTAGTCATATTCTTGTACATAGGGGCAGTATTATAGTAGTTATATTCTTGTACATAGGAGCAGTATTATAGTAGTTATATTCTTGTACATAGGAGCAGTATTATAGTAGTTATATTCTGTACATAGGGGCAGTATTATAGTAGTTATATTCTTGTACATAGGGCAGTATTATAGTAGTTATATTCTTGTACATAGGAGCAGTATTATAGTAGTTATATTCTTGTACATAGGGGCAGTATTATAGTAGTTATTTCTTGTACTAGGAGCAGTATTATAGTAGTTATATTCTTGTACATAGGAGCAGTATTATAGTAGTTATATTCTTTATCATAAGGGCAGTATTATAGTAGTTATATTCTTGTACATAGTGGGTAGTATTATAGTAGTTATATTCTTGTACATAGAGCAGTATTATAGTAGTTATATTCTTGTACATAGGAGCAGTATTATAGTAGTTATATTCTTGTACATAGGAGCAGTATTATAGTAGTTATATTCTTGTACATAGGAGCATATTATAGTAGTTATATTCTTGTATCATAGGGCAGTATTATAGTAGTTATATTCTTGTTACATAGGAGCAGTATTATAGTAGTTATATTCTTGTACATAAGAGCATATTATAGTAGTTATATTCTTGTATATAGGGCAGTATTAAGTAGTTATATTCTTGTACATATGGGAGTATTATAGTAGTTATATTCTTGTACATAAGAGCAGTATTATAGTAGTTATATTCTTGTACATAGGGGCATATTATAGTAGTTATATTCTTGTACATAGGGGCAGTATTATAGTAGTTATATTCTTGTACATAAGAGCATATTATAGTAGTTATATTCTTTATATAGGAGCAGTATTATAGTAGTTATATTCTTGTACATAGGAGCAGTATTATAGTAGTTATATTCTTGTACATAGAGCAGTATTATAGTAGTTATATTCTTGTAATAGGGGCAGTATATAAGTAGTTATATTCTTGTACGTAGGGCAGTATTATAGTAGTTATATTCTTGTACATAGGAGCAGTATTATAGTAGTCATATTCTTTACATAGGGCAGTATTATAGTAGTTATATTCTTGTACATAGAGGCAGTATTATAGTAGTTATATTCTATGTAGCATAGGTATATAGCAGTATTATAGTAGTATATTCTTGACTAGGGCAGTATTATAGTAGTTATATTCTTGTACATAGAGCATATTATAGTAGTATATTCTTGTATAGGGGCAGTATATAGTAGTTATTTCTTGTACATAGGCAGTATTATATAGTTATATTCTTGTACATGGTCATATTAAGTAGTTATTCTTGTATATGGGGAAGTATATATTAGTTAGCTATATTTATTTTGTACATAGGGCAGTATTATAGTAAGTTATATTCTTGTACAATAAAGGCAGTATTTATAGTATGTATTATATTCTTGTACATAGGAGCAGTATTATAGTAGTTATATTCTTGTACGTAGGAGCAGTATTATAGCAGTTATATTCTTGTTCATGGGGGCAGTATTATAGTAGTTATATTCTTGTACATAGGAGCAGTATTATAGTAGTTATATTCTTGTACATATGAGCATTATTATAGTAGTTATATTCTTATATATCGGAGCAGTATTATAGTAGTTATATTCTTGTACATAGTGGGTAGTATTATAGTAGTTATATTCTTGTACATAGGAGCAGTATTATAGTAGTTATATTCTTGTACATAGGAGCAGTATTATAGTAGTTATATTCCTGTACATAGGGGCAATATTATAGTGATTATATTCTTGTACGTAGGAGCAGTATTATAGTAGTTATATTCTTGTACATAGGAGCAGTATTATAGTAGTCATATTCTTGTACATAGGGGCTGTATTATAGTAGTTATATTCTTGTACATAGGAGCAGTATTATAGTAGTCATATTCTTGTACATAGGGGCAGTATTATAGTAGTTATTTTCTTGTACGTAGGAGCAGTATTATAATAGTTATATTCTTGTACATAGGAGCAGTATTATAGTAGTCATATTCTTGTACATAGGGGCAGTATTATAGTAGTTATATTCTTGTACATAGGGGCAGTATTATAGTAGTTATATTCTTGTATATGGGGGAGTATTATAGTAGTTATATTCTTGTACATATGAGCATTATTATAGTAGTTATATTCTTATATATAGGAGCGGTATTATAGTAGTTATATTCTGGTACATAGTGGGTAGTATTATAGTAGTTATATTCTTGTACATAGGAGCAGTATTATAGTAGTTATATTCTTGTACATAGGGGCAGTATTATAGTAGTTATATTCTTGTACATAGGAGCAGTATTATAGTAGTTACATTCTTGTACATAAGAGCAATATTATAGTAGTTATATTCTTGTATATAGGAGCAGTATTATAGTAGTTATATTCTTGTACATAGGAGCAGTATTATAGTAGTTATATTCTTGTACATAACAGCAGTATTATAGTAGTTATATTCTTGTATATGGGGCAGTATTACAGTAGTTATATTCTTGTATATGGGGGAGTATTATAGTAGCTATATTCTTGTACATAAGAGCAGTATTATAGTAGTTATATTCTTATACATAGGAGCAGTATTATAGTAGTTATATTCTTGTACATAGGGGCAGTATTATAGTAGTTCTATTCTTGTACATATGAGCAGTATTATAGCAGTTATATTCTTGTACATAGGGCAGTATTATAGTAGTTAGATTCTTGTACATAGGAGCAGTATTATAGTAGTTATATTCCTGTACATTGGGGCAGTATTAGTAGTTATCTTCTTGTATGTAGGGACAGTATGATAGTAGTTATATTCTTGTACAAAAGGAGCAGTATTGGTTTCCATATCCCATGCGTAATGTGTATACTGTGATCCTTGCTGTAATTAGGATAAGGTGACTGCGTATGTTTGATCGAGGACTGACAATGGGATTTGTGTTTGTCTGCAGGAGTTGGATGGTTATTATCATTTTTCTAATTGTGCAATTTGCCGCTCTTAAGGGGGTTTACACGTTGCGATATCGGCGTCCAATTTCAATGAAAAGTCACGTGGTTCGATCGTTGGAGCCGATATCGTTCCTGCGTTGTATGGTGTGAACGTCCAATACGATGCAGGAACGATGTCAATGCGATATCGGGGATTGAATGAGCGGTGCTATTCAATGCTCCGATATTGAATGGAGATTGGAGCCGGATCGTGCTGTGTGACAGCCCAACTACGATGTGAAGTTCAACGTCACCCATTCACTCCCATGTTAAATGGTCGTTCCTGGGTTGGGGGGCGTAGACATCGTACGGACATTGGATTCCTAAATCGCAGCGTGTAAACCTCCGATGCGATAGAAACATGCACTAAATGCGCGCTCCCGCTCCATTGAATTGCGATATCGCAACGATATTGAAACGTGTAAACCCACCTTTACACTTATTGACTCTTTTATGTGTAATTTTTCTAAAGCCATTAAGAAGCTCCTGATCCCATCTCCTGTTCCATGTAAAGTTTCTCCTTTCATACTGCCGTGATTATTGCATTTGCTTTCCTCTGAGCTCCCACAATGACAGCGTGATGGCAGCCAGAAAGCAGCAGGAAATAATGTTTTTATTGCAGCTCTGGTTGTGCATAGAGAACATACCATGAAGTAACGGAAGTGTGGAGTAGTGCCGCCATATTGTGCACATTACATACGAGGGTCCAGAATGATTCTATTGGATCCCTTCCACCTCTTCAGGTCTTTTTAATATTTTATTTGTTGTCAGAAGATGTCTCCCTTGACTTCCTATAGTCATGACAATGCACTGGGAGACTCCTTTAATTTACATAGACTTATAAGAAAGCTCCATTGTATCGAATGAAAGATCCCTTTAAGCGATGTCAAATCCTAGAGACTGGTCATCACCCACAAAGGGAATCTGTTAGCAGATTTTTGCTATGTAATTTGTAGGGACAGAGACCCCAGCGATTTGTCAGTTGCGAGGCTCCCTGCTGTCGTTTTGAGTTTTCTCTGCTCCAGATCTTGAGAATGCTTAACTGATTATAACCCCACCCAAATCACTGATTGGAAGCCTTCTGAGTTCATTGATGGAAAACTGCCAATCAGTGGTGGGGGCGGGGTTATACAGATCAGTGGACTAGGAGGCACAAAACGCCTAGTCCTGTAGTGATAATCTCTTGCTGATAAAGTACTGATTTTAATCTAAGAAATTAGGTATACAGAAGGTTTCCGTTTCTCTGTAGATTCCAAATCTGCAAGCAATGACTTTCTACAGCTGCATCTCAATGAATTAGAATATCATCAAAAGGTTCATTTATTTCAGTAATTCAGTACATAAAGTGAAACACATATATTATACAGTCATTACACACAAAGTGATCTATTTCATGTGTTTATTTATGTTAATGTTGATGATTATGGCTTACAGCCAATGAAAACCAAAAGGTTATTATCTCAAAAAAGTAGAATATTCTATAAGATCGACTGAAATAATGATTTTTAAATCCTAAATGTTGACCTAATGAAAAGTATGTATAGTAAATGCACCCAATACTTGGTTGTGGCTCTTTTTACATGAATTACTGCATCAATGCGGTGGGGCATGGTGACCATCAGCTTGTGGCTGCTGAGGTGTTATGGAAGCCCAGGTGGTCTTGATAGCAGGCTTCAGCTCGTCTGCATTGTTGGGTCTGGTGTCTCTCATCTTCTTATTGATAATAACCCATAGATCCTATATGCGGTTTAGGTCAGGTGAGTTTGTCGGCCAATCAAGCAAAGCATAGTGACAGTGTGGACAGGTGCCAAGTCCTGCTGGAAAATGAAATGTCCATCTCCAAAAAGCTTGTCGGCAGAGAGAAGCATGAAGTGCTGTAAAATGTCCTGGTAGACGGCTGCGCTGACTTTGGTTTTGATAAAACCCAGTGGACATACACAGTGGCGTAACTTGAAGCTCATGGGCCCTGATGCGAAAGCTCCAACTGGGCCCCCAATTATTACAAATCTTTAACAGTAATAGTCTTTTTCTATAGGCCAAAGGGCCTTTTGGCGCCCCCTAGGCTCTGGGGCCCGGGTGCGATCTTCCCCAAGATTGTGTAGCCTACTGAACCAGACTAAAGGGCCCGTTACACGCAACGATATCGTTTGTATGTCACAACTTTTTTGGTGGAGCAACGACGTCGTTGTGTGTGACAAGTAGAAACAATCACTGATAAGTCGCTGATCGTTCATCGGAGGTTTGTGATCAGGACCTTAAACCAAGCGGTGATCGTCCGTCCAACCTGCAGCATCGGTGTGTGTGACACCTTGATAACGATGTTGTTAACGACCTCGCCTATTTAGAACTGAAGGATGTAGGCGATCAAACAACCGCAAGTATCGTTCGCTTGTCGCGGAATCGTTGCTGGGTCGTTAAAGATATCTGTACGTGTGACATTTCACTAGCAATCATTGAATGATGTTCAAGCGATCTAGGTCAAGTCGGATCGTTCGACCATCGAAGCGTGTAACCCAGGCTTTAAGAACCATTTTAAACGCTTAATAAGCCTTTGCAGGTGTTTTGTGTTAATTATTCTAATTTTGTGAGATAATGACCTTTGGGTTTTCATTGGCTGCAAGCTATAATCCTCAACATTAACAGACGTAAACACTTGAAATAGATCCCTCTGTGTGTAATGACTATATAATATGTGTTTCACTTTACGTATTGAATTACTGAAATTATTATTATTATTATTTATTATAGCGCCCTTAATTCCATGGCACTTTACATGTAGAAAGGGTATACATAGACAAGTACGAAGAACAAGGACAATATGAGGCACACAGGTACAGTAGGAGGGAAGACCTTGTTCACGAGGGCTCATGCCGAGCCCCAGGCTTTGGGGTACTCGGGTATCAGGCTCCAAGGGGTTAACGCTCCTGTGTCACGGGGAGTGGTGGCCGCGCCTGATCCCATGTCCTGTGGGATTTCTGTGAAAAAGGGGAATTATTTACAGGGGATTATATTTACAGTTGTCATGACGCCACCTGTAGTTTCTGGTGATAGGTCACCAACGCCGCCACAGTTCGCCGGAGGTAGATGCTAATGCGGCTAGTTTGGCAAAGTCCTCTACAGGTAGGGCTGGACCTCTGGGGCAGCGTTCCTGTAATGGGAACAAGTTCATGCAAAAGGAAACACAGGCAGAGGCAAAGTCACTTTCTCCTGGCTACTTTACTGTTGGTTGTAGCAGTTACAGTTCAGAGCTCAGCACTTTGGATCTTACAAGAACAGGTAGCTTAATGGGTGGCTGCAAGTGGATCACAGGTGGTATGGTGGAACCCTTGGCGTACCTTTAACTAACCCGTGTCCGTTCTTCCCGGCTTTGGATCGATCTATACTCAGTAGCTCCTTGTAGGTAGTACCGGGAGTTCCCTCCCTCGTTGGTGAGGAAGCAGGCAGACCTCTCCGATGGCAGAGTGCTGCAGCTGATGAACAAGCCACAGCAGCCGGTTGCCGACTGCAGGCTAAACTCTGGTCGGTTCTTAGGGCCCGGCGTTCCCCTGGGTGGACTGGAGTATCCCCTGGAGTATGGACGCTCCACTCTGAGGATCTCCCTTTCTTGCTAGGGCCCGGACTTCCCCATCGGGCACCCCATTTCAGGATCCTCTGTTCCTCAGGATCCTCTCTCTCCTTCCCTCCGGTTCGGCTTTAAACCGACCCGGTGTGACCTTCCGCCTCATTCTACTTAGCTATCTTCCTAATATTTCACCTCTTCCTCCATCTCCTCCTGGTCCCTCAGCCAAGAGACCTAGCAGCAAAGACCTCCTTGTTCCCCCTAGCGGTGAATTTATCCTCTCCCGGGTAACCTCCCACCCTCAACTAATGTGGGAGTGCTGGGGATGGGTCCCACCCACCATCTTAGGGTCCACCTGCAGCTGGAGCATTTACACCTCTTTTACGGGTGTAATACTCCCCTGTGACGCCTGCATTGGCGGGGCACCACACTCACACTCTGCGAGGGGGCGGGAGAGGATACAATAGGATAGGGTAGCGTCGGCCTGCGGTGGTTTGGTGAACCAAGGCTCACAGTAGGTTGTATACTTGTCGGACAAGGTGAGTCTTCAGGCTCCTTTTGAAGGTTTTAGACAAAAACTAATGAACCATGCACACAGTGAACACGTCTGTAGGACAGTGTTCACACCACCAAAAGACTGAATCACGTAAAACAAACGTGTAAAAATACTCTGTTGTAAAAAAAACAGTAAAAAGCAAGTGCTGCTGAAAAAGTAAAATACAGGGTATTTAGTTGATATGTTTTTTTCAAAAAATGTATACTATGCTGTTCTACCAACTTCACTGAATTTTTTACAACAGAGTAATTTTACACGTTTGTTTGACTGTTCTTTTAAAGGTTGCCAGAGTAGGTGCGAGCCTGATGTGTTGCGCCAGAGAGTTCCAGAGTATAACGGATGCACGGGAGAAGTCTTGTATGCGGTTGTGGGAAGAAGAGATAAGAGGGGGGTAGAGAAGGAGATCTTGGAAGGAATGCAGGTTGCGTGAGGGTAGGTAACGGGAGACCATGTCACAGATATATGGAGAAGACCGGTTGTGAACAGCTCTGAAAGTCATAGTTAGGGTTTTAAATCGGGGCCTTAGAGAAATGGGGAGCCAGTGAAGGGCTTGGCAGAGCGGACAGATTGGAGAATAGTGGAGAGACAGGTGGATTAGTCGGGCCACAGAGTTTAGGATTGATTGGAGTGGAGCGAGTGAGCTGGAGGGGAGGCCATTGAGCAGGAGGTTACAGTAATCGAGGTGGGAAATGATGAGGGCAAGAAGAAGTGTTTTTGCAGTATTGAGGTCAAGGAATGAACGGATCCGGGAAATATTTTTGAGTTGGAGTCGGCATTAGGTGGCAAGGGCCTGGATGTGTGGCTTAAAGGAGAAGGCAGAGTCGAGGATTACCCTGAGGCACCGAGCATTGGGGACTGGGGAAATCGAGCAGCCATTGACTGTGATGGATACGTCAGGTAAGGGGAGGAGAGTTGGTTGGGGGAAAGACGATAAATTCAGTTTCGTCCATGTTCAGTTTCAGGAAGCGAGCACAAAAGAAAGATGAGATAGCAGACAGATAGTGTGGAATTTTGGACAACAAGGAGGAGCTGTCAGGTCCAGAGAGATAGATCGGGGGTCGTCCGCGTAGAGGTGATATGGAAGACTGAGGGACTCAATGAGCTGTCCCAGACCGAGGGTGTAGATGGAGAAGAGCAGGGGTCCAAGAACCGAGCCTTGGGGGACACCAACAGGGGGTAAGGTGAGAAGGTGCAGTGAGGGAGACCCTGGTATGAAGATGTCCAGGAGAGGGCCGAGTCAGTGATACCAAGAGATGCCAGGATCTGTAGCAGGAGGGAGTGGTCTACTGTGTCGAAGACGGAAGATAGGTCAAAAAGGAGGAGGACAGGGTAGTGTAATTTGCTCTTGGCGGTTAAGTCGCTGGTAACTTTGGTAAGGCTGTTTTGGTGGAGTGATGCGGTCAGAAGCCAGATTGTAAGCAGTCAAAGAGGGAGGAGAGGTGATGGGAGGACAGCTCGAGGTGGACGTGGTGTTCCTGTAGTTTGGAGGCAAAGGGGAGAAATTATATTGGGCGATAGTTCGAAACAGAGGATGGGTCGAGGGAGGGCTTTTGTTTGATCGAGGCATGTTTGAAGGATGAGGGGAAGATGTCAGTAGTTAATGATAAGTTGAAGAGCTGAGTTAGGATTGGGATGAAGACTGAGGTGAGGCTTGGAATGAGGTGGGATGGGAGTAGGTCAAGGGCGCACTGGTAGTGAGGTGTGATTTTGACAGAAGGGAGGAGAGCTGCTCTTCTGTCCTGATGGAGAAGCAGCCTTTGTAAGGAGAGAGTAGTGAAGTTGTGAGGAGAAGCTGCGGGACAGAGGGTCAAAGCTGCCTCTGATGACCAGCAGAGTGGTCAGCAGAGATAAGAGGGGAGGGAGCAGGTGCTGGGGACTGATTAGAGAATTGAAGGTTTTAAGTAGCTGTTTGGGATTGTGGGACTTGGAGGTTATTAGAGAAGAGAAGAAGGCTTGTTTTGCAGCTGCGAGTGTAAACTTGAAGTTAGTGAGGAACTGCTTGAACAAAGTAAAGTGCTCAGTAGAATGGGATTTCTTCCATCTCCGTTCACTAACCCTGGGAGCCCATCTCAGGTCTTTAGTGATGGTGGTGTGCCAGGGTTGCCTGTTTGTGCGAGTTTTGTTGTATGTGAGAGGGCGGCCAAGTCGAGGGCAGTAGTTATTGTGTTATATAGGGTGGTGGCAGTCTCCGAGTCATGTAGGGAAGCTATGTCAGCGAGACGCAAAAGGGATTCTGAGAATAAAATAAATCTAAGTGTTTTAGCTTTAAGCGAGGATGATTGAGTTTGCGGAGTGGGGGTGGTGTCGTAGGGGAGGAGAGGGAGGAGAAAGTCAGTAGATTGTGGTCGGACAGGGGGAGGGGTGAATTTGAGAGCTTAGTGAGAAAACATAGGCGTGTGAAGATGAGGTCCAGCGTGTGGCCATCTTTGAGTGGCAGGGGGAGGACCATTGAGTGAGGCCAAAGGAGGTAGTCGGCGAAAGATGTTTAGAGGCAGCAGGGTGGGAAGTGTCAATGGGGATATTGAAATCACCCATAATGATAGTGGAGGTGTTTGCAGAAAGGAAGTGGAGCATCCAGGTGGTGAAATGGTCAAGGAAGGTGGTAGGTGATCCAGGGGGGGCGGTAAATGACAGCCAGCTGGAGGTTGCAGAGAGAGAAGATGCGGATGGAATGCATCTCGAAGGAGGGGAGAGTAGTGGAGAGTGGTAGTGGAACAGGGGTAAAAGAGCAGTTATTGGACAGGCCCACTCCTCCATCATGTTTGTTACTCGGGTGGGGGTGTGGGAAAGGCTATGTCCACCATAACAAAGTGCAGTTGGAGAGGCTGTATCAGAGGGGTTGAGCCAGGTTTCGGTGATGCCAAGGAATGAGAGCTTGTTGGAGATAAAGAGGTTGCGGGTGAATGACAGTTTGTTGCATACCGAGCGAGCGTTCCATAATGCCCCAGGTAGAGGGACTGGGGCGCAGGGGCTGGATGAATGGGTCTGAGGTTGTTTGGGTTGCGAAGGTTAGTGTTGGGTCAGGGGTACGGGGTATAGGTGATTGTGGGGATGTGTTGGGGGAAACCAGGATTAGGGGTTATGTCACCAGCAAGTAGGAGGAGCAGGGAGAGGTTACATGGCGGGCGTGCATGTTTTGTGGAGCCCCTGAAGTTTGGTCCTGTTTGCAGTAAACGTGATGGTAAGCCCAGACACCCACAAAAGCAACCAGCATACCCAGTCCCAGGGACGGCGGGTGAATCCAAAAGTGGGAGGGCCCATGTAGTCAGTGGGACGGTGAGGAGAGAAAGGTGGAGGGTGGGAAGTTAGAGAGGAAGCAGTCAGTAAGTAGAAAAGGGAGACAACAGGAAATAGGGAGGAGAGTGTGCAGAAGCGAGTGAGGAGAGAAGGTTGGCGGGGTAAGTGAGAGGAGAAGGACCCGGAGGACTTGAGTAGAGATGAAGCTTGCCCCGGGTCCTGGGACAACAGACTACAGAGAGACAGAGGGAGCCCTAGGGGCACAGTCAGTGAGTGATCCACCTGTGCGCTCGAATCTGAAGTAAAGCGGATGGGCAGGTTGAACACCAGGGGACCGGCCCTGAAGGTGGCGACGAGACTCTACCTATGCTCCAACCACTTAACCAGAGGCCACGAGATGTAGAGGAGCTGTGGCCAACTCCCGACACATCTGCTGAGAAGGCAGTCGTACTAGGGTCAGGGGACATGGCCGGTTGTCCGACAGGACCCGTGGCTGCTGGATTGGGGCACTGTGTGCGGATGCGCATACAGGAGTGAGGTGAGTAGGCAGCGCTGAGGAAGAGCAACCCAAGAAGGGAGGAAAACGAAAGGGGGGTGTACTGGACAAGTCATCCTGGTTGCTGAGGACTATTCAGACTGCAATTAAACCTGAGCTGTAACCTGTGGGGCTAGTAGGGAAAGCTAAGTTATCCGGGTTTGGAACTCAGAACTATGTGTCAGACTGTTCATTTCCTGCCTGCGGAGCGGTAGACTGATGAGCCATGCAGGCCGCAAGAGCTTACCTGAAAGACTCTGTGATCCCTCACTGCATCTAGATCACCCCGCTGGCCCTCCATCACCCAAGACCTCTATCCCGGATGCCGTGAGGAACCGCTCTACCCGGGGGAGGGAAACCATCACAGCTGCATGCCCATCACCCCCAGCGGCCACTAACAGCCGCATACCACAGGTGGGGTCACAACAACCATCCCTAAATTCTCCCCTATTTCAAAAACTCCTTCAGCCCCTTATTCTTTTATTGACTGCTCCAGGGCCACGGACCGGGTCACGCCACCGTGACGTCCCAATCCCCGACAACGACATCGCCAGAGGGACCCGGCTCTGAGTACCCCACGGCCCCCTGCGGGGCAAGTCAGAGACAGATGATTGCAAGTGAAGGAAGAGTTCAGAGGAGGGGGGTGAGATGGCTGGCTAGGATGGAGGGAGAGATCACTACTTCGTTGCTGGGTGGAGGGATAAGTGGAGCTAGTAGGAAGTGAAGTAGTATGGGAGTGAAGGTGAAAAGATGCAGAAACATTGTATACAGTGACTATGGAATGCAGTACATAGAGATGGGATGCAGCAAGGGATGAGGTTCAGGCAGGGGTCTGCCCCCAGAAGAAGGCAGAGGCCGAAACGATTGCGCACGTAGGAGCATCCAGGTGGTCTGCTTGTAACTAGGTAATTTTGCAATATGGTCAATGCGGTGAAATGATGGGCTTGGTAACATTGCTATAGCCATGTTGGGCACTTTTTTTCACTTGAATTGAGTAATGAAGGATACAGGGAGACATTTTTGCACAATTTAGATTGCACTTTCTTATGGAGTGAGTGATAGACACTTTGTAATTTTTACTTTGTGTATGGACTTTGTCCCTGATATTTTTTGCACTATGCACTTTGTTATTATGAATTAATCCTTTTTGCACATTTTTTATAATCTATTTTGTCTTTAGCATATTTACACCCTTGTATTCCCATTTTTTGCATTAACATGATGCACATGTAGACCACTTATATTATACTAGATGGCGGCCCGATTCTAAAGAATCGGGTAGTCTAGAATCCATATATAGTTTATTTACTAATAGATACGGGAGTGCAGTGAAATGAATTGTGTGTATACAGGCGGCTCTGTGGGTAGCACAGTATACGGTGGCTCAGTGGTTGGCATCCTGCGCGGTGGCTCAGTGGTTGGCACTGCGCGGTGGCTCAGTGGTTGGCACTGCGCGGTGGCTCAGTGGTTGGCACTGCGCGGTGGCTCAGTGGTTGGCACTGCGCGGTGGCTCAGTGGTTGGCACTGGCGGTGCTCAGTGGTTGGCACTGCACGTGGTCAGTGGTTGGCACTGCGCGGTGGCTCAGTGGTTGGCACTGCGTGCGGTGGCTCAGTGGTTGGCACTGCGCGCGGTGGCTCAGTGGTTGGCAGTGAGTGCGGTGGCTCAGTGGTTAGCAGTGAGTGCGGTGGCTCAGTGGTTAGCACTGCGCGGTGGCTCAGTGGTTGGCACTGCGCGCGGTGGCTCAGTGGATAGCAGTGAGTGCGGTGGCTCAGTGGTTAGCAGTGAGTGCGGTGGCTCAGTGGTTGGCACTGCGCGGTGGCTCAGTGGTTGGCAGTGCGCGCGGTGGCTCAGTGGTTGGCAGTGCGCGCGGTGGCTCAGTGGTTAGCAGTGAGTGCGGTGGCTCAGTGGTTAGCATTGAGTGCGGTGGCTCAGTGGTTAGCATTGAGTGCGGTGGCTCAGTGGTTAGCACTGCGTGCGGTGGCTCAGTGGTTAGCACTGCGTGCGGTGGCTCAGTGGTTAGCACTGCGTGGAGGCTGGAGGGCAGAGGAGAGTGCAGGCTGGAGGGCAGAGGACAGGGAGAGGAGAGCGGAGGCTGGAGGGCAGAGGACAGGGAGAGGAGAGCGGAGGCTGGAGGGCAGAGGACAGGGAGAGGAGAGCGGAGGCTGGAGGGCAGAGGACAGGGAGAGGAGAGCGGAGGGCAGAGGAGAGGAGAGCGGAGGCTGGAGGGCAGAGGACAAGGAGAGGAGAGCGGAGGCTGGAGGGCAGAGGACAGGGAGAGGAGAGCGGAGGCTGGAGGGCAGAGGACAGGGAGAGGAGAGTGGAGGCTGAAGGGCAGAGGACAGGGAGAGGAGAGCAGAGGCTGGAGGGCAGAGGACAGGGAGAGGAGAGGGGAGGCTGGAGGGCAGAGGAGAGCGGAGGCTGGAGGGCAGAGGAGAGGGAGAGGAGAGCGGAGGCTGGAGGGCAGTGGACAGGGAGAGGAGAGCGGAGGCTGGAGGGCAGAGGACAGGGAGAGGAGAGGGGAGGCTGGAGGGCAGTGGACAGTGAGAGGAGAGGGGAGGCTGGTGGGCAGAGGACAGGGAGAGGATAGGGGAGGCTGGTGGGCAGAGGACAGGGAGAGGATAGGGGAGGCTGGAGGGCAGAGGACAGGGAGAGGATAGGGGAGGCTGGAGGGCAGAGGACAGGGAGAGGAGAGTGGAGGCTGAAGGGCAGAGGACAGGGAGAGGAGAGTGGAGACTGGAGGGCAGAGGAGAGGAGAGCGGAGGCTGGAGGGCAGAGGACAGGGAGAGGAGAGCGGAGGCTGGAGGGCAGAGGACAGGGAGAGGAGAGTGGAGGCTGGAGGGCAGAGGACAGGGAGAGGAGAGCGGAGGCTGGAGGGCAGAGGACAGGGAGAGGAGAGCGGAGGCTGGAGGGCAGAGGACAGGGAGAGGAGAGCGGAGGCTGGAGGGCAGAGGACAGGGAGAGGAGAGCGGAGGCTGGAGGGCAGAGGACAGGGAGAGGAGAGCGGAGGCTAAAGGGCAGAGGCTGGAGGGCAGAGGACAGGGAGAGGAGAGCGGAGACTGGAGGGCAGAGGAGAGGAGAGGGGAGGCTGGAGGGGGCAGAGGAGAGGGGAGGCTGGAAGGGTCAGAGGAGAGGGGAGGATGGAGGGGTCAGAGGAGAGGGGAGGCTGGAGGGGCAGAGGACAGGGGAGGCTGGAGGGGGCAGAGGACAGGGGAGGCTGGAGGGGGCAGAGGAGAGGGGAGGCTGGAGGGGGCAGAGGACAGGGGAGGCTGGAGGGGGCAGAGGACAGGGGAGGCTGGAGGGGGCAGAGGACAGGGGAGGCTGGAGGGGTTAGGGCACAGGGGAGGCTGGAGGGGTTAGGGCACAGGGGAGGTTGGAGGGGTTAGGGCACAGGGGAGGCTGGAGGGGTTAGGGCACAGGGGAGGCTGGAGGGGTTAGGGCACAGGGGAGGCTGGAGGGGTAAGGGCACAGGGGAGGCTAGAGACTGAAGGGGTTAGGGCACAGGGGAGGCTGGAGGGGTTAGAGCACAGGGGAGGCTGGAGGGGTTAGGGCACAGGGGAGGCTGGAGGGGTTAGAGGAGAGGGGAGGCTGGAGGAGGCAGAGGAGAGGGGAGGCTGGAGGAGGCAGAGGAGAGGGGAGGCTGGAGGGGGCAGAGGAGAGGGTAGGCTGGAGGGGGCAGAGGAGAGGGGAGGCTGGAGTGGGCAGAGGAGAGGGGAGGCTGGAGGGGGCAGAGGACAGGGGAGGCTGGAGGGGTTAGGGCACAGGGGAGGCTGGAGGGGTTAGGGCACAGGGGAGGCTGGAGGGGTTAGGGCACAGGGGAGGCTGGAGGGGTTAGGGCACAGGGAAGCTGGAGGGGTTAGGGCACAGGGGAGGCTGGAGGGGTCAGGGCACAGAGGAGGCTGGAGCGGGCAGGGCACAGGGGAGGCTGGTGGCTGGAGCGGGCAGGGCACAGGGGAGGCTGTAGCAGGCAGGGCACAGGGGAGAGGCGGCTGTAGCGGGCAGGGCACAGGGGAGAGGCGGCTGTAGCGGGCAGGGCACGGGAGAGGCGGCTGTAGCGGGCAGGGCACAGGGGAGAGGCAGCTGTAGCGGGCAGTGCACAGGGGAGAGGCGGCTGGAGCGGGCAGGCGCCAGAGGCGGCTGGAGCGGAAGAGAGGAGGCGGCTGCGACAGAGGGGAACGTTCCTGGCCGGAACTTCCGAATGCGGAACGTTCCTGGCCGGAACGCTCCTCCACCGCTCCCTGTAGCTGGGCGCCACCCGGCTACAGTGGACTGGTGACGTCACCAGCATATGTCCGGAGGCCATCACGGAAGTACCCTTCGGGTCTTCCGGAAGTGGCCCTCGGCTTTTATATTGTAGATTTTATATTCTGGTTATTCATTTTTAATTACTGTTTTTATCAATTTACTTTAATAAAGAATTACCGTATTATGCATTATATACAGCCTGTTTTTTCTGATTTTTAAATTTTATTGCTGTATGCAAGATTACAGTTCCATGATTTTTTAGGATACAAACTTAGTTTTTTTTATATATATTATATATTGAAAAATAACGTAGTATCCTTCTGTAGGTTTAATTCTGAGTTTACGTAGGGATGAGATGCAGCAGGGGATGACATGCAGCTGGGGATCAGATGCAGCAAGGGGTCAGATGCAGTGGATGGATGAGTAATAATGATTAAGTCGTACCAAGTCAGACAAATGCTCAACACGTAGAGATGGGATGCAGCAGGGGATGAGATGCAGCCAGGGATTGATCCAGGGATCAGATGCAGCCGGGGAGCAGATGCGGCCAGGGAACAGATGTAGGCAGGGGACAGAAGCAGGGAAGAGAAGTCTTGCCGGGGTGCTGGCCGATGGTTTGTCGGATGGCGGTGGCTGTCAGCAGGGTCGGTGATGGAGTGTCGGCCTTATTTGCTTGGAGGATCCTGGCCCTGGGTTTCCCTGAGATAAATTAACTTTTTGATGATATTCTAATTAATTGAGATGTACCTGTATATATTATGATTCCTTGTATGTCTCATGTCCAAAGCTTCGCTGGATGGGAGGTTGAGCCAAGCCTGCATGGGGTTCTCTTTCAAATACTCATCGTTTGTATAGTCTGTGGATGGTTATCAGGTGGCAAGGCTTTACCTCCTGCCTCTAGAAATTGAGCAGCCTGTGGCATAAAGGCTTACCCTGCACTTCTACTTCAGGTACACACTCGCTCCGTCATTGTGCCCACACCACCCCCAGTTGAGGCACCCACAACACCCTCCAAACCTCAGGAAAACAGCGAGCCGCCGGCGGATGCCTCCTCTGCAAAAGCCACAGACAAAAGCAAGAAAAAGCCCAAGATGTCCGATGAGGAAATCCTGGAGAAATTAAGTATGTGTCGGATTACAAGATGTTACCCCCATAAAACAGCATTACAAGAATTACTAAGTCTTTAAACCCTTATGTGACAGATTATCAGATATTCTGTATTACTATCAGATCCTTTTAATAGATGGGCTAATAGGAGTTCAGCAGCACAGAGTATTTTAGGAGTCGTCCTGCATTGCGGCAAACATTTAACGGGTGGCGTCATGATGTCAGGAGGGGTATAGAATTAAATAGAAAGTCACAAGTGGGTTTGGGAAGAAGCCAAGTCCACCAGCAGCACAGAGTATTTCAGAAGATGTCTTTATATGTGAAATACTAGAGAATGAACCTGTAAAGGGGCAACGCCATGATGTTAGGAGGGCTATGGTGGGAGGTTAAAGATAAGTATCGGAGGAATGATAGTTCACCAACACACAGAGTATTTAAGCAGTGTGATGAAAGGAAGGGGATGAGAAATATCCCATTCTCTTACATCTGGAGGCTGAGATTGGTTATGGAGGGTTAATGGTGTTTTCCAGGGGTCGGGACCTTTGAGATATAGTTGTGGGATTCCTGTAATCCGCCTAGAACGCAGTGTATGTAATCAGGACAGAGTCTGCAGCAAACACTCGCCATGACCGGCTGATATGTCCTAACTGCATTATCATGTGGCCGTGAAGGGGAAGTACCTGGTAGGATAAGTGATCCATGATGGGGTTAGCTGGGGGGGTGGTTAATGAAGGTGGCAGGTGTACTAGTGATAGATGAAAGGGTTAATATGCAAGGACAAGTGAATATTTTTCTGCTCTGCTTCCAGGAAGCATCGTCAGCGTGGGCGACCCCAAGAAAAAGTACACCAGGTTCGAGAAGATCGGTCAGGGGTGAGTATATAATTTCGTAGAACAGGGGTGCCATCTTGATGCCCTCCATGTTGGCTATCAGGCACTAGGACCCTGGGGAAGTTTCTGAGTTCTATTGTGGCAACTAAAAGCCTCCATGTAATGAAGCTGGCGGATTACGCAGTTGGATCGTATGTCAGGGACAAAAGGCAACTCTCATTCCTAACAGCACCTATAATTACCAGGTGCTTACCTACTGATACTAATACACAGGAGAGCTACAGCTTAATATAGTGACATTCCAATAATGTGACCTCCATCCATCCACCCATGCATCCACCCCATCCATTCATCCATCCATTCATCCATCCATCCATCCACCCATCCACCCAACCATTCACCCACCCAACCATTCACTCACCCAACCATTCACCCACCCACCCGTCCACCCATCCATCCACCCATCCATCCACCCATCCATCCATCTACCCACCCATTCATTCTTCCACTTATTTATCTATCCAACCAACCAAAACTGCTACCTTCTGCTGCTTTTATCCTCTAGTTTTGCCTGTCATAACTCTATAAAAGCTGGATATGAGCTGGGATGGAGACTATTTTGGCTGTCACAGTCACTAGAATAACAAACCCCTTTTTCCTGACCTACAATCTTTTTATATAATGGGGTTGGTTTGACTTTCAGGTTTCCAGGAAAGCTGGGTAATTAACATAAGGAATATATTGTTATCGCCCATCTTTCTCAGACCCCTCATTGGCATATTTGCCCGATTCTGCATAGCCTTCAATTTGATTTTCACTTCATAGTGAGGTTGGTTTTCCATTCAGGACTCCAGGAAAGCTGGGTAGACGCTGTAATTGCAACTTGTTTGTCATTTGACTTTTTCAGACCCCATCCCCATGATTACAAAATCTGTACCTATAGTACAATTTTGCTTCAAAACTAAATAGGTCTGCCATTCAGGGCTCCGGGAAAGCTGGGTAATAACAAACATGAGACCTGTTTAGTTGTCACACAGCTTTCCGAGACTCCTGAGGGGCAGATTTGCCTGCTCATTCATACATTACCCTCCGGTTACATTTTCACTCCCTCCCTGCTTACATTTCTGTACTAGGTTGGTTTATCATTCAGGACTCTAAGGCTGCTTTCACATTACGTTTTTCTTGGATCCGTGGCTGTCCGTTGTAAAACGGACAGCCACAGATCCGATTTGGCCCCCATATTATCCTATGGACCATGGATCACATCGGAATTGCCATCCGATTTGTGTAGGATCCGATTCTGTCCGATGTTTAGCTGTACCCAAAATCGGAGACTGCTCTGATTTTGGGCACAGCGGATCAAATCAGAGCGAATCGCTTCCGACATGATCCGCGTCGAATAACATGGGGCCTATGGAGCATGGGTCCGAGGAAACAGCTGATCGTTCCTCGGACTCTATTTTAGTGTACTGAGCATGCTCAGTACACTAAAATTGCTCCTAAGCGTCTAATTTCACTTCTGCAATGTATATTCATACATTGCAGAAGTGAAATTTAGTTAAAGCAAGGGCTAAAAATAAAAAAATCTTTATTCCCACCTGTCCAGGGATTCCCTCGATGTCTCCATCTCGCTCTCAGTACAAGACCTGCCGTGACATCACATCCCGATCAGCTGATCGGGTCACATGACCGCTTACTGCGGTAACTGCGGTCACGTGACCCGATGACTCTGCCGGGTTGTGATGTCACGGCAGGTCCTGTAAGCATCGAGAGCTGCTGCAGGCGTCGGTGGATCACCGGACAGTTGAGCATAGAGATTTTTTTATTTTTAACCCTTTTTCTTTTACTAAATTTCACTTCTGCAATGTATGTATATACATAGGAGAAGTGAAGTATATACATGTATAGTATGAAGTATGTATAGACATTGCAGAAGTGAAAGTGCCCGCACAGCGCTTTCTATATCCGGACCTGGACACAGAAAAGGTCACCTCCTGTGGTGTCTGTTCCTGTCCGTGGGGTCCTACAAAAACTAGGATCCCACGGACAGGGAAAATTACGTAATGTGAAAGGAGCCTAAGAAAGCTGAGTATTTGCTGGACTGATATGTAGATGCCACAATGGCAGCTACTTAAGTGGTCATTCTGCTTTCTCAGACCCCTGATTACAATATATCTCAAGGCTGGATTGCCTTGCAGGACTCAAGGAAAACTGGGTAATGGCTAAAATAGTGACTGTTTTAGTTAGCACACTCTCTGTGAACCCCGAATGGCTAGTTTGAATGCCTATTCAGGCTTCGCCCTCTTATTATTGCTTTGTCACAAGCTGGGCTTACCTTTCAGGTATCTAGGAAAGCCGAATGGAGACTATTTTGGTGGTCACTCAGCTTCACCCTGCTTATTACATTAAACTTTCTTTGTCTCCTGAATAGCAATGCATTTGCCATTCAGGACTCTGGGATGGCTGTATGGGCGCTGAAATGATGCCCATTTTGGTTTGCACCTAACATTTCCAGTTTATTACATAAGTCATTTTTGAAGATCTTTATGATCCCTGGTGGGATAGTGGCCAATTAAGGAGTTTAGCAGAGGGTTTCGACCCTGGTACTATATACCAGTGACCCTTCGCTCGTCAGTCACGCTACCAATGGGCAAGGTTTGGTTATGCAGCATGATGGTGCATTAGGAGCTGTGTCGGCAGATGGTGGCAATAGTATAACATTCCTGCGCCCACTTGGCTTGGCACACAGAGATCTGGAGAGTGGCCTGGTGCCAACAGAGCTAAGTGCCTGTGTACGAGCTGGCCACGGGCCACTGGGCATTCTGCATTTGCTCACAGTCGGGGAATGCCCCTCCATGAGATTATCCGCATGAACGTCCTCTTTGTGTTCCTGTCTGCCGGGCCAAAGCTGGCAGGTGATGCAAGGCAGCGGGCAGCGCTATCTGTGCCCTCTGACATAACTGGGTCATGGCATGTGAGGACGAGGAAGAGAAATCCTATGCGAAGCCATGAGATCTGACCTCAACAATACAACCACCCCGCGATAAGGTGCCGTGCAGGTCTTTGTCCTTCAGGATGTATGTTTTCTTTTCCTCTTTTTGCGGATATATATATATAATGTATAGTATATATATATATACACACAGACACTCACAGCGAGTGAAATGGTTATGGAACATTGAACCAAGTTTCTAAGTAATTATAATTTTAAAGGTGCTATTGACATGAATTTCTCACCAGATGTCAGTAACAACCCATCCAATTCACACAGGCAAAGAACTCAAACTATAGATATCCATAAATTAAGATATATATAATAATGAGAGGGAAACCATATTGCACAGGGAAACCATATTGAACAACTGAAGAAAGAGGTGCAAAAGCCATGAAAAGTCCTGACAGCAGCTGTAAACTATTAGTAATTAGAAGAAATATTGCCACTTAATGAAAAAAAAAATGCTGGTTCAACTGATGGTCTATAAAAAGGTGTCTGATTACCAAGGTGCCACACAAGAAACATCTCATAATTAGTAAAACCAGCGAGCTGTCTCAAGACCTTCACATCCTTATTGTTGTAAAACATACTGATGGCATTGGCTCTAGAAGAATTTCTAATCGACTGAATGTTCCCGTGAGCTCTGTTGGAGCCATAATCTGTAAGTGGAAAGAACATACTGTAATTTCAATATAAATCAACCACGATCAGGTGCTCCCCGCAAGATTTCAGATAGAGTGAAAAGAAGTATCAGAAGAGTTGTCCAAGAGTCAAGAACGCGTGTGGAGAGCTACAGAAAGACCTGGAATCAGCAGGGACAATTGTGTCAAAGAAAACAATAAGGAATGGACTCCCCCTTCATGGCCTGTATGCACGCTCCTGTATGCACGCTCCTGTATGCACGCTCCTGTATGCACGCTCCTGTATGCACGCTCCTGTATGCACGCTCCTGTATGCACGCTCCTGTATGCACAGTCCTGTATGCACGCTCCTGTATGCACGCTCCTGTATGCACGCTCCTGTATGCACGCTCCTGTATGCACGCTCCTGTATGCACGCTCACCATGCAAGACTCCATTGCTGAACAAAAAGCAAATTCAGGAGTGTTCAAAGTTTTCTCACCAACATTTAGACAAATCTGTGAAATACTGGAGAATGTAGTCTGGTCAGATGAGACCAAAATTGAACTCTTTGTATGCCATAATACACATCATGTTTGGAGGCCAAAAGACAAATTACCCCAAATATATCATACCAACAGTGAAGCGTGGAGGTGGGAACATCATGGTGTGGGGAAGGATGAATGTATCGAGACATCCTCTTTAAAAATCTGCTGCCATCTACAAGGATAGAGATGATAATAATATAATATTGTAGAGCGCCATTAATTCCACAGTGCTTTACTGAAATGAGGGCGAACATTTCACAAGACAATAATCTCATCACTCAGCCAAGGAAACTCTCAACTGGTTACAGAGAAAGAAAATAAATCTGCTAGAATGGCCGAGCCGATCACCGGACCTGAGTCCAATAGAAAATGTCTGGAAGGATCTAAAGCTCAGAGATCATAGAAGAATCCATGAGATCTGCAGGAGTTGAAGAGTGTTTGTGTGGAACGATGGGCCAAAATCCACCTAAGCAATGCAGGGATTAGTGTCTCCATGCAGGAGGCGTCTGGAACTTCAGCACCAACAAGGGATTTTTTATGAAGAATTAAATACATTTCAGGAACGTGTTCAATACTTTTCCCTACATCATTTCTTATTATTACACAGAATTTATGGATATCTATGGTTTGATTTATTTGCCTGCTTGGATTGGATATGTTGTTATCAACATCTGGTAAGAAATTCAGCCAATACCAGCTTTCTATTACATAATTACCTAATCATGTGTGTTATCAGCTTGCGGCCCGATGTCCACGAATCCCAGAATGCCATGCGGTGCAGAGGAAGCACACCATATTAAGACACCCAGGTGATGGGTGTGCTAATATGGCGCAGGCTGGCGGCAGCACTCACAACAGATGCCGACGCTGCAGACACCCGCAGCCAGCAAACCACCACCACTGCTCCCCCACCCTCACCGCATATGACGCCCCTGCACGTCCCTGGACACCCCCTGCCGCAGATTGACCTGACAAGGCTGGCAGTGATGTCACAGTCAAGTGACTGATCACATGACTGTGACATCACCACAGGTCCTGTAAGCAGCACAGAGCAGCCAGGTACTCTACCTGCTCAGCCCACACTCACCCCCCTCAGCCTGCACTCATTGACCCACCTCACCCCCCCCTCAGTCAGTGCTCCCTTACCCCCTCAGTGCCCACTCACTCCCCCTCACTCACTTACCCCTTCAGCCTGTACACACTTGCTGACTCTCCCCTCAGCCTGCACTCACTGACCTCTCCTCAGCCTGCACTCACTGACCCCCCTCAGCCTGCACTCACTGACCTCTCCTCAGCCTGCACTCACTGACCCCCCTCAGCCTGCACTCACTGACCCCCCTCAGCCTGCACTCACTGACCCCCCTCAGCCTGCACTCACTGATCCCCCCTCAGCCTGCACTCACTGATCCCCCCTCAGCCTGCACTCACTGAGCCCCCCTCAGCCTGCACTCACTGAGCCCCCCTCAGCCTGCACTCACTCACCACCCCCCTCAGCCTGCACTCACTCACCGCCCCCCTCAGCCTGCACTTACTGACCCACCCCCAACCCACACTCGCTAACTGCTCCTCAGCCCACACTCACTAACTGCCCCTCAGCCCACACTCACTAACTGCCCCTCAGCCTGCACTCACTAACCCCCCCTCAGCCTGCACACACTAACCCCCTCATTCACCCCCCCTCAGCCTGCACTCACCCCACATCAGTCTGCA
Source organism: Allobates femoralis (assembly GCA_033576535.1). NCBI lineage: Eukaryota > Metazoa > Chordata > Amphibia > Anura > Aromobatidae > Allobates > Allobates femoralis. The sequence continues at coordinate 717,285,894 of JARQOC010000002.1, read as the reverse complement.
CTCGCCCCTGCACCCACTGACTCTCACCACTCAGCCCCCCTCACTCACCCCCCTCAGCCTGTGCTCACTTACCCCCTCAGTCCCCACTCACTCCCCCTCAGCCCCCTCACTCACGCCCTCAGCCTGTACTCACTCACCCCCCTCAGGCTACACTTATTGACCCCCTCTCATCCTGCACTCACTTACCCCCTCAGCTACCCTCACTCAGCCCCTCATTCACCCCTCCTCAGCTTGCACTCACCCCCCCTCAGCCTTCACTCACCCCCTGCACCTACTCTCTCCCCCTCAGCCTGCTCTCACCGCACCTCAGCCTGCACTCACCCCCTGTACCCACTCACTCTCCCCCTCAGCCCACACGCGCCCACCTCAGCCCCCTCACTTACCCCGTCAGCCTGTACTCACTCACTGACCCCCCTCAACCTGTACTCACTCAATGACTCCCCTCAGCCTGCACTCACTGACCTCCCCTCAGCCTGCACTCACTGACCCCCCCTCTCAGCCTGCACTCACTGACCCCCCCCCTCTCAGCCTGCACTCACTGACCTCCCCCTCAGCCTGCACTCACTGACCTCCCCCACAGCCTGCACTCACTAACCCCCCCTCTCAGCCTACACCCACTGACCCCCCCCTCAGCCTGCACTCATTGACCCCCCTCAGCCTGCACTCACTGACCCCCCCTCAGCCTGCACTCACTGACCCCCCTCAGCCTGCACTCACTGACCTCCCTCAGCCTGCACTCACTGACCCCCCTCAGCCTGCACTCACTGAACCCCCTCAGCCTGCACTCACTGTACCCCCTCAGCCTGCACTCACTGATCCCCCTCAGCCTGCACTCACTGACCCCCGTCAGTCTGCACTCACTGACCCCACCCCCTCAGCCTGTACGCACTCACTGACCCCACCCCCTCATCCTGTACGCACTCACTGACCCCACCCCCTCAGCCTGTACTCACTCACTGACTCCCCTCAGCCTGCACTCACTGACCTCCCCCCCTCAGCCTGCACTCACTGACCTCCCCCCCTCAGCCAACACTCACTGACCTACCCCCCTCAGCCTGCACTCACTGACCCCCCCCCCAGCCTGCACTCACTGACCCCCCCAGCCTGCACTCACTGACCCCCCTCTCAGCCTGCACTCACTGACCCCCCTCAGCCTGCACTCTTTGACCCCCTCAGCCTGCACTCATTGACCCCCCCTCAGCCTGCACTCACTGACCCCCCTCAGCCTGCACTCACTGACCTCCCCCCCTCAGCCTGCATTCACTGACCTCCCCCCTCAGCCTGCACTCACTGACCTCCCCCCCTCAGCCTGCACTCACTGACCTCCCCCCCTCAGCCTGCACTCACTGACCTCCCCCCCCTCAGCCTGCACTCACTGACCTCCCCCCTCAGCCTGCACTCACTGACCCCCCCTCAGCCTGCACTCACTGACCCCCCCTCAGCCTGCACTCACTGACCCCCCTCAGCCTGCACTCACTGACCCCAACCCCTCAGCCTGTACTCACTCACTGACCCCAACCCCTCAGCCTGTACTCACTCACTGACCTCCCCCCCTCAGCCTGCATTCACTGACCTCCCCCCCTCAGCCTGCACTCACTGACCTCCCCCACTCAGCCTGCACTCACTGACCTCCCCCCCTCAGCCTGCACTCACTGACCTCCCCCCCCTCAGCCTGCACTCACTGACCTCCCCCCTCAGCCTGCACTCACTGACCTCCCCACTCAGCCTGCACTCACTGACCCCCCTCAGCCTGCACTCACTGACCCCCCTCAGCCTGCACTCACTGCCCCCCCCCAGCCTGCACTCAATGACCCCCCCTCAGCCTGCACTCACTGATCCCCCCTCAGCCTGCACTCACTGATCCCCCCTCAGCCTGCACTCACTGAGCCCCCCTCAGCCTGCACTCACTCACCGCCCCCCTCAGCCTGCACTTACTGACCCAACCCACACTCGCTAACTGCCCCTCAGCCCACACTCACTAACTGCCCCTCAGCCCACACTCACTAACTGCCCCTCAGCCTGCACTCACTAACCCCCCCCCCTCAGAGGGACCATGTGCGGCAGAGAGGCAGCACAGTGAATGGCAGAGAGTGACCAGGGGGGCCCACAAGTGCGATCAAAGAGGAGAAGGCAGAGAGGCAGCACAGGGTTCAGAGAGTGAGGGTGAAAAAGATGGGAGAGACAGCTGCTGTCCCCATCAACAGTGAGCCCACCCCCATTGTGATGCCATCGCCCACCCGATGCGAAAGCATCAGGCTCCTATCTAGTAGAAATATATTTACTTACAAAATTGGTGATGTGTTCAATAATCATTTCACCCACTGTATATATATAAATGCCTACATTCTCACTATGAGCCGGCAAGTGGCTAAAAGATAAAAGCCTGGGGCTGCACTACTGAGACATACTGATGGCAGCGTTGGAGAAATCAGAAAGAACAACGCTCTATAACAAAGAAATGATTGAAATTGAGGACAAGTCGAGGTCTTCTCTATGATTTATAGTTACCTTTGATCCCAGGTGGATTTGCCGTTTAAGCACCTGGTATTTGACTTTTGTCTCTTGCTCTTCTCAGGGCATCGGGAACGGTTTACATCGCATTGGATGTGGCAACGGGACAAGAGGTAAATAATCCATCTCTCCTATGGGGATAGTTTGGTGTTTGTGTGTTGTGTGATCCAACCTGTACCACTCCATTTCCCACTGCGGGGGCCACACTTCCTTCAGGTTTTTTTGGCAGTGGATTTAACCCACATCAGGGCCCCTCATTACCACAAGGCCCTGATCCCTGCCCCTGTTTACTTATTAAATTCCCTTTGAATCGCCCTCTCCGTCCTTAAAATTATTTTGTTTTTCTTGTACAGGTGGCAATTAAGCAGATGAATTTACAACAGCAGCCAAAGAAAGAGTTAATTATTAACGAGATCCTGGTAATGAGGGAAAACAAGAATCCAAACATTGTCAACTATCTTGACAGGTGCGGTTATATTGGAGGGGAGGTGTCAGATTTGGTTGTTACTTTCATTTCCTATAAGAAGAGAAGGAAAAGTACCAGTCTATATCTAAGAGTACAAACATTTTTAACCTTATGATAATTGGTATTAGTGTAAAAGCAATATCATATATGACAAACATTATTTTCATAAAAATGGGAATATGAAAATATATAACCTAAAACATGGATCTCATGGATCCAGCTGGATTAGGGCATCAAACAGAAAAACCTATAAGAGGGCACACTCCTTAGAGGTCTAGAAGAAAAGTGCCAAACCAATCCATTGCAAATATTTTATTATATCAAAGAAAATAATACATAATATTATTAGACAATTTACACCCAGTGAAAAGAGGGGATACAGGATTAGGAGCATTAAAAACAAAGCACCATGTAGGGGGTAAGGGGTGCACTGTACAGGGATCAACAATTGATTATATTAAGATTTTTAAACAGGTTGGACTAAAGTGCAGCTAGTGTAAACCAATATCATTCTGGGAATACGATGATACAAGTATAGGGGGGCAATGAATTACCAGACATCAAAATATGTCATTGACTTCAAAAAACAATACAGAAGTAAAGTTGTCCGCCCCACCAGATCTGCTGAATAGCATGCCTGAGCTGCACTGGTGATTAGCCAGAAAACCCTCTTGATACATCAATTTGATAAGTCAACCATCATGAAAGCATACACATGTTGGCTACATCCATACCTTGTGACATGTTGATTCCAAATTTACAGCACACCCCAGCCTCGACACGTGTTTCTCCGTCAGGCTTCGTCAGGAGGCTAACTAAGACGGATGTTGTGCTCCCTCTTATAGCTCTCCCACCATGTGTATGCAATAATAATGATGACCTACCAAACAGTGCCGGATTAGACACAAAATAGATAGACAGGACACACATGTGTCCAGATCTGGCCAGTCCAATCACTGGGCAGCATTAAGATTTAAGGGCAGAAACACCTAAGATAATCGTGTGGCCATTAGAACGGCGCTCATAGCGCATGATGTATGCCGCGTCATCACATCCCGCCCCCGGAGCGCACCGGAAGTGACGCGACGGAGGAGCAAGTCATCCGACGCGTCACCCCGGCAACGCTCCAGAGCGAGGCGCGACGGGAGGCACACAGCGCATGCGTCCAAAGCGCACGGCCGAGAGGACGCATCACCATGGTAACCTACTATACACAGCGTCCATCGCGGATGGAGATTCACCACACATGGGGATTGTACTATATTTGGGGAATAGAAAAAAAGGCCCGGAAATGAATTAAACAGGGTCATGAGACAAATAAAAGACTCATTTTGCTCATATGGAGACACTTTTATAAGGGCCAGATCAATTGTCTAGCACCCCAGACACATCACAGTACTGGAGACAGGTGCCCCCATGAGTGCACAATACAGTAAATGACCAGATTGATAAAAGCAAAACCCAATCAAATGCCCTGGTTAATCAATCCATTCTGGAACTATATCCCAGCCTAAATTCATTCCCTACTCGGCATACACCGGCCTAATATGGTGTGTGCCCATCCTTAACACTACAAAAAGGAGGGACCAAAAACACAAATACAATTTGCACTGGAAAAAAGACAACCTCCTAATCCTGTATCCCCTCTTTTCACTGGGTGTAAATTGTCTAATAATATTATGTATTATTTTCTTTGATATAATAAAATATTTGCAATGGATTGGTTTGGCACTTTTCTTCTAGACCTCTAAGGAGTGTGCCCTCTTATAGGTTTTTCGGGAATATGAAAATGTCTAACAGCTGAACATCACCATAGACTGACACTTTCCTTTCTGTAGAGATAATTTCTCTACAGTCTCATCATCAGAATAGTAAGCATTGCTATGGAACACCTTTATATACAGTAAATAACACCGGATCCACCATTCACAATAGGTGATATCACAGCTCACCTCCTCCTCCTGTACAATGACTGATAACACCTCTATATACAGTAGATAACACAGGATCTACCATTTACAATAGGTGATATCACAGCTCACCTCCTCCTCCTGTACAATGACTGATAACACCTCTATATACAATAGATAACACAGGATCCACCATTCACAATATGTGATATCACAGCTCTCACCTCCTACTGTACAATGACTGATAACACCTCTATATAAAGTAGATAACACAGGATTCAACATTCACTATAGGTAATATCACAGCTCACCTTCTCCTCCTGTACAATGACTGATAACAACTCTATATACAGTAGATAACACAGGATCCTCCATTCACAATAGGTGATATCACAGCTCACCTTCTCCTCCTGTACAATGACTGATAACACCTCTATATACAATAGATAACACAGGATCCACCATTCACAGTAGATGATATCACAGCTCACCTCCTCCTGTACAATGACTGATAACACCTCTATATAAAGTAGATAACACAGGATTCAACATTCACAATAGGTAATATCACAGCTCACCTTCTCCTCCTGTACAATGACTGATAACAACTCTATATACAGTAGATAACACAGGATCCACCATTCACAATAGGTGATATCACAGCCCACCTCCTCCTGTACAATCACTGATAACACCTCTATATACAGTAGTTAACACAGGATCCACCATTCACAATAGGTGATATCACAGCTCACCTCCTCCTCCTGTACAATGACTGATAACATCTCTATATACAGTAGATAACACAGGATCCACCATTCACAATAGATGATATCACAGCTCACCTCCTCCTCCTGTACAATGACTGATAACACCTCTATTTACAGTAGATAACACATGATCCACCATTCACAATAGGTAATGTCACTGCTCACCTCCTCCTCCTGTACAATGACTGTTAACACCTCTATATACAGTAGATAACACAGGATCCACCATTCACAATAGGTGATATCACAGCTCGCCTCCTCCTCCTGTACAATGACTGATAACATCCCTATATACAGTAGACAACATAGGATCCACCATTCACAATAGGTGATATCACAGCTCACCTCCTCCTGTACAATGACTGATAACACCTCTATATACAGTAGACAACATAGGATCCACCATTCACAATAGGTGATATCACAGCTCACCTCCTCCTGTACAATGACTGATAACACCTCTATATACAGTAGACAACATAGGATCCACCATTCACAATAGGTGATATCACAGCTCACCTCGTCCTCCTGTACAATGACTGATAGCACCTCTATATACAGTAGATTACACAGGATCCACCATTCACAATAGGTGATATCACAGCTCACCTCCTCCTCCTGTATAATGACTGATAATACCTCTATATACAGTAGATAACACAGGATCCACCATTCACAATAGGTGATATCACAGCTCACTTCCTCCTCCTGTACAATGACTGATAACACCTCTATATACAGTAGATAACACATGATCCACCATTCACAATAGGTAATGTCACTGCTCACCTCCTCCTCCTGTACAATGACTGTTAACACCTCTATATACAGTAGATAACACAGGATCCACCATTCACAATAGGTGATATCACAGCTCGCCTCCTCCTCCTGTACAATGACTGATAACATCCCTATATACAGTAGACAACATAGGATCCACCATTCACAATAGGTGATATCACAGCTCACCTCCTCCTGTACAATGACTGATAACACCTCTATATACAGTAGATAACACAGGATCCACCATTCACAATAGGTGATATCACAGCTCACCTCATCCTGTACAATGACTGATAACACCTCTATATACAGTAGACAACATAGGATCCACCATTCACAATAGGTGATATCACAGCTCACCTCGTCCTCCTGTACAATGACTGATAGCACCTCTATATACAGTAGATTACACAGGATCCACCATTCACAATAGGTGATATCACAGCTCACCTCCTCCTCCTGTATAATGACTGATAATACCTCTATATACAGTAGATAACACAGGATCCACCATTCACAATAGGTGATATCACAGCTCACTTCCTCCTCCTGTACAATGACTGATAACACCTCTATATACAGTAGATAACACAGGATCCACCATTCACAATAGGTGATATCACAGCTCACCTCTTCCTCCTGTATCATGACTGATAACACCTCTATATACAGTAGATAACACAGGATCCACCATTCACAATAGGTGATATCACAGCTCACCTCCTCCTGTACAATGACTGATAACACCTCTGTATACAGTAGATAACACAGGATCCACCATTCACAATAGGTAATGTCACAGCTCACCTCCTCCTGTACAATGACTGATAACATCTCTATATACAGTAGATAACACAGGATCCACCATTCACAATAGGTGATATCACAGCTCACCTCCTCCTCCTGTATAATGACTGATAATACCTCTATATACAGTAGATAATACAGGATCAACCATTCACAATAGGTGATATCACAGCTCACTTCCTCCTCCTGTACAATGACTGATAACACCTCTATATACAGTAGATAACACAGGATCCACCATTCACAATAGGTGATATCACAGCTCACCTCCTCCTCCTCCTGTATAATGACTGATAACACCTCTATATACAGTAGATAACACAGGATCCACCATTCACAATAGGTGATATCACAGCTCACCTCCTCCTGTACAATGACTGATAACATCTCTATATACAGTAGATAACACAGGATCCACCATTCACAATAGGTGATATCACAGCTCACCTCCTCCTCCTGTACAATGACTGATAACACCTCTATATACAGTAGATAACACAGGATCCACCATTCACAGTAGGTGATATCACAGCTCACCTCCTCCTGTACAATGACTGATAACACCTCTATATACAGTAGATAACACAGGATCCACCATTCACAATAGGTAATGTCACAGCTCACCTCCTCCTCCTCCTGTACAATAATTATGTGCAGAATATAGAATAGAAAAAAAATAGTTATAAAAATTAAAACATAAAAAGTGTATAAATGTCATTATCTAATGTTAGAGAAATAATTCAATAAAAGCTGTACGTTAATGTTAAAGGAAACATGAAGGGGTTGTGAGTTGCCGCACTGCTCTCGTTGTCTTGTGTTAGACGCCGCTCTGTTGCCAATCAGTGAGCTCAATGGTTCTCCGGTTTAGACCGTGCCCCCCTCAGAGCCGCTGAGCTTACTGATTGGCTGCCGTGCTGTAGACATTGCCACAGCCAATACTAGAAACCCGGGGTAAATTTTCTGAAGCAGGACAATCCCTTTACAAAAACTTTGGACACATTTGGCTGTATTGAAGCGTCCCCTGCCCATGTTTCCAACTTTTGAGCAAGAAGTGAAGTTTCTTTTACAAACGCCACTGTCATTCCCCTGATGCAATAAACGCTGGACCCATCGTGACCAGCTGATCGCTCGTGTGACTGGTTATTAAAGGGGTGGTCTTCTTAACAAATACATAGAGTTGTGGCCAAAAGTATTGACACCCCTGCAATTCTGTCAGATAATACTCAGTTTCTTCCTAAATATGATTGCAATCACAAATTCTTTGGTATTATTATCTTCATTTAATTTGTCTTCAATGAAAAAACACAAAAAGAATTGTCCTAAAGCCAAATTGGATCTAATTCCACACCAAACATAAAAAGGTGGTGGACAAAAGTATTGCAACTGTTAGAAAAATCATGTGATGCTTCTCTAATGTGTGTAATTAACAGCACCTGTAACTTACCTGTGGCACCTAACAGGTGTTGGCAATAACTAAATCACACTTGCAGCCAGTTGACATGTATTAAAGTTGACTCAACCTCTGTCCTGTGTCCTTGTGTGTACCACATTGAGCATGGAGAAAAGAAAGAAGACCAAAGAACTGTCTGAGGACTTGAGAAACCAAATTGTGGAGAAGCATGAGCAATCGCAAGGCTACAAGTGCATCTCCAAAGACCTGAATGTTCCTGTGTCTACCGTGCGCAGTGTCATCAAGAAGTTTAAAGCCCATGGCACTATGGCTAACCTCCCTAGATGTGGACAGAAAAGAAAAATTGACAAGAGATTTCAACGGAAGATTGTGCAATGGTGGATAAAGAACCTCGACTAACATTCAAACAAGTTCAAGCTGCCCTGCAGTCCAAGGGTACAACAGTGTCAACCCGTACTATCCGTCGGCGTCTGAATGAAAAGGGACTGTATGGTAGGATACCCAGGAAGACCCCACTTCTTACCCCGAGACATAAAAAAGCCAGGCTGGAGTTTGCCAAAACTTACCTGAGAAAGCCTACAACGTTTTGGAAGCATGTTCTCTAGTCAGATGAGACAAAAGTAGAGCTTTATGGGCAAAGGCATCAACATAGAGTTTACAGGAGAAAAAAAGAGGCTTTCAAAGAAAGAACACGGTCCCTACAGTCAAACATGGTGGAGGTTCCCTGATGTTTTGGGGTTGCTTTGCTGCCTCTGGCACTGGACTGCTTGACCTTGTGCATGGCATTATGAAGTCTGAAGACTACCAACAAATTTTGCAGCATAATGTAGGGCCCAGTGTGAGAAAGCTGGGTCTCCCTCAGAGGTCATGGGTCTTCCAGCAGGACAATAACCCAAAACACACTTCAAAAAGCACTAGAAAATGGTTTGAGAGAAAGCACTGGAGACTTCTAAGGTGGCCAGCAATGAGTCCAGACCTGAATCCCATAGAACACCTGTGGAGAGATCTAAAAATGGCAGTTTGGAGAAGGCCCCGTTCAAATATCAGGGACCTGGAGCAGTTTGCCAAAGAAGAATGGTCTAAAATTCCAGCAGAGCATTGTAAGAAACTCATTGATGGTTACTGGAAGCGGTTGATTGCAGTTATTTTGGCTAAACGTTGTGCAACCAAGTATTAGGCTGAGGGTGCCAATACTTTTGTCTGGCCCATTTTTGGAGTTTTGTGTGAAATGATCAATGTTTTGCTTCATTCTCTTTTGTGTTTTTTCATTGAAGACAAATTAAATGAAGATAATAATACCAAAGAATTTGTGATTGCAATCATTTTCAGGAAGAAACTGAGTATTATCGGACAGAATTGCAGGGGTGTCAATACTTTTGGCCACAACTGTACTTCTATATCACTGTTGCTATCTGTGCAGTATGAATAGTTGCACTCATGGATTATGGATGTGATTGCAGTTACCTGGTTGGGGAGGAGCTGTGGGTGGTGATGGAGTACCTGGCAGGAGGGTCACTCACCGACGTAGTCACCGAAACCTGCATGGCGGAAGGACAGATAGCAGCCGTGTGCAGAGAGGTGACAGATTTATTTCTATCTTCTTAATCAACCAATACATCAATGTTCATATATGTATATGTTTATCTGATATAAATGCACATCTAATAGATTTTTGCATATTTAAATTATGATTTATTTTATTTTTGGAGTAATTAGGGGTGTACATACTTTACCTTTATATATACAATTAGTAAAGAAAGAAAAGCCATCAGAAAACGACCCATTATTTAACTTCTCAGCGCAAATTGATGTAACTGCTGAAAGCATGCTCCATATGCAGCAAAAGCCGGCAATACTATACTGCCGCATCTGTCTGTAACGGCAGCAACCAGAGCTTGCTCTGATCACTGATGTTTATTATTTAGGATCCACCATTCACAATAGGTGATGTCACAGCTCATCTCCTCCTCCTGTACAATGACTGATAACACCTCTATATACAGTAGATAACACAGGATCCACCATTCACAATAGGTGATATCACAGCTCACCTCCTCCTCCTGTACAATGACTGATAACACCTCTATATACAGTAGATAACACAGGATCCGCCATTCACAATAGGTGATATCACAGCTCACCTCCTCCTCCTGTACAATGACTGATAACACCTATATATACAGTAGATAACACAGGATCCTACATTCACAATAGGTGATGTCACAGCTCACCTCCCCCTCCTGTACAATGACTGATAACACCTCTATATACAGTAGATAATACAGGATCCATCATTCACAATAGGTGATATCACAGCTCACCTCCTCCTGTACAATGACTGATAACACCTCTATATACAGTAGATAACACAGGATCCACCATTCACAATAGGTGATATCACAGCTCACCTCCTCCTGTACAGTGACTGATAACACCTCTATATACAGTAGATAACACAGGATCCACCATTCACAATAGGTGATATCACAGCTCGCCTCCTCCTGTACAATGACTGATAACACCTCTATATACAGTAGATAACACAGGATCCACATTCACAATAGGTGATATCAAGCTCCCTCCTCTCCTGTACAAGACTGATACACCTCTATATACAGTAGATAACACAGGATCCACCATTCACAAGGTGATCACAGCTCACCTCCTACTGTACAATGACTGATAACACCTCTATATACAGTAGATAACACAGGATCCACCATTCACAATAGGTGATATCACAGCTCACCTCCTCTTGTACAATGACTGATAACACCTCTATATACAGTAGATAACACAGGATCCACCATTCACAATAGGTGATATCACAGCTCACCTCCTCCTCCTGTACAATGACTGATAACACCTCTATATACATAGATAACACAGGATCCACCATTCACAATAGGTGATATCACAGCTCACCTCCTCCTCCTGTACAATGACTGATAACACCTCTATATACAGTAGATAACACAGGATCCACCATTCACAATAGGTGATATCACAGCTCACCTCCTCCTCCTCAGATTAGCATGCCCAGTTTATCTGATACTAAATAAACAGGTTATAGATGTTTCCAGTCTATTGATGCTAATGTTTATCAAATTTTATTTATTTTTATAATAAAGATTAAATATATATAATACATTTTCAAATTGAATATAAATCCTGGTTTACCCATAGTGATTTTAAATGCAGAATTCCCTTTGAATAATTCCCTTTGTTCGGACATGACCACAGTCCCGCGGGAGGTCTCTGGGAGCAATCACTGTCTGCGGCTACAGATGAGATTACCTGGGGATGCTGCAAGCTAACGAGTGTTAATATGTGCTGGGCCGTACGTCTATCTGATGATGGGAATTAATGTGTCTGTCCCAGGGTCCGGCTGTGACCTGTCCTGTCTTCTCCGCAGTGTCTTCAGGCCTTAGAATTCCTGCACTCGAACCAAGTCATCCACCGGGATATAAAGAGCGACAACATCCTGCTGGGCATGGACGGGTCCGTGAAATTAAGTATGTGCCTGCCGTCTGCGCTCCTACTGCTGGGAGAGGGTGGCCCCTAGATTGTGGTATGAAAAGTAGAGGACTACTAGCTCTTATGGCTGGGGGCCACATGCACAATGCAATAGGAAGCTTTACCCTATAGATATAGTATTTAACCGCAGGAGCCATGATATTACTAACAGGCGGTATTATTACATGAATATTGTATCGTTTTCTTTTAGCGGACTTTGGGTTTTGTGCCCAGATCACCCCAGAACAAAGTAAGCGCAGTACAATGGTCGGCACTCCATACTGGATGGCGCCTGAAGTGGTAACACGCAAAGCCTATGGCCCGAAAGTGGATATCTGGTCTCTGGGGATCATGGCCATAGAGATGGTGGAAGGCGAGCCACCATACCTAAATGAAAATCCTCTCAGAGTAAGGAATGTTATGGATTATTATAATATATTCTTGAACATAGGGGCAGTATTATAGTAGTTATGTTGTACATAAGGCGAGGTATTCTATTAGGAGTTGTATTATAGTAAACAAAAAAGCCAAGAAGCCAGCGCTCCCTGTGGTTAGCACGCAATACAAAAAGTGCATGTGCACATATTAATTTCTAACTGTACTTTAAACCTGAGACATTTGGCAAACAATTCATAAATTTTTTGAGCTACCCCGCCTTTTCTTGGCATTCTCAGATGGGGCAGTCCTACTCTATGATTTTTATATACGCTGTGCCATTACGGCCTCCTGAATACATTAAAAGCAAGACCACATTGAATGTACACGTACTTGAAGCATTTCTGAACCACTCCCATGGCGCCAAAAGGGCAAGCGCACATAAAGGCCAACCAGGTCTGGACATGCTCTACTGACATTAGCAGATCTGATCCCCACACTGCCAGACCAGCAACCATGGATGTGGGTGTTAGAGGCCCAAACACATGTGCAAAAATCAAGGTGTAATGGCACAGCGTGTATAAAAAACGTACAGTGGGATTGCCCCATCTGAGAATGCCATGACGAGGCGGCGTAGCTCAAAGAATTGATCATTTGTTTGCCAATTGTTTCAGTTTTAAAGTACAGTTAGAAAGGAATATGTGCATATGCACTTTGTGTACTGCATGCTAACCACAGACAGCGCTGGCTTCTTGGCTTTTTTACTTTTTGTTATTGGTTGTGGCTGACCCCCACTTTTTGCCATGCGCGCTTGGTTATGTATGCCGATCTATCTGTCTTTATTGTGATTGTTTTAGACTGCTGTACACACATGCAGCAGCCACACCCTGCCCATAGGCTCTGCTTCATTTTTACGCATGTGTAGTTATATTCTTTTACATAGGAGCAGTATTATAGTAGTTCTATTCTTGTACATAGGGGCAGTATTATAGTAGTTATATTCTTGTATATAGGAGCAGTATTATAGTAGTTATATTCTTGTACATAGGAGCAGTATTATAGTAGTTATATTCTTGTACATAGGGGGCAGTATTATAGTAGTTATATTCTTGTATATAGGGGCAGTATTATAGTAGTTATATTCTTGTACATAGGAATAGTATTATATTAGTTATATTCTTGTACATAGGAGCAGTGTTATAGTAGTTATATTCTTGTATATAGGAGCAGTATTATAGTAGTTATATTCTTGTACATAGGAGCAGTATTATAGTAGTTATATTCTTGTACATAGGAGCAGTATTATAGTAGTTATATTCTTGTACATAGGGGCAGTATTGTAGTAGTTATATTCTTGTACATAGGAGCAGTATTATAGTAGTTATATTCTTGTGCATAGGAGCAGTATTGTAGTAGTTATATTCTTGTACATAGGAGCAGTATTATAGTAGTTATATTCTTGTACACAGGAGCAGTATTATAGTAGTTATATTCTTGTACATAGGAGTAGAATTACAGTAGTTATATTCTTTTGTATAGTGGACAGTATTATAGTAGTTATATTATTCTTGTACATAGGAACAGTATTATAGTAGTTTTATTCTTGTACATAGGGGCAGTATTATAGTAGTTACCGTATATTCTTGTTCATAGGAGCAGCATTATAGTAGTTATATAGTAGTATTATATTAGTTATATTCTTGTACATAGGAGCAGTGTTATAGTAGTTATATTCTTGTATATAGGAGCAGTATTATAGTAGTTATATTCTTGTACATAGGAGCAGTATTATAGTAGTTATATTCTTGTATATAGGAGCAGTATTATAGTAGTTATATTCTTGTACATAGGAGCAGTATTATATTATAGTAGTTATATTCTTGTATATAGGAGCAGTATTGTAGTAGTTATATTCTTGTACATAGGAGCAGTATTGTAGTAGTTATATTCTTGTACATAGGAGCAGTATTATAGTAGTTATATTCTTGTACATAGGAGCAGTATTATAGTAGTTATATTCTTGTACATAGGAGCAGTATTACAGTAGTTATATTCTTTTGTATAAGGGACAATATTATAGTAGTTATATTCTTGTACATAGGGGCAGTATTATAGTAGTTATATTCTTGTGTATAAGGGACAATATTATAGTAGTTATATTCTCGTACATAGGGGCAGTATTATAGTAGATATATTCTTGCACATAGGAGCAGTATTATAGTAGTTATATTCCTGTACATAGGGCAGTATTATAGTAGATATATTCTTGTACATAGGGGCTGTATTATAGTAGTTATATTCTTGTACATAGAGGAAGTATTATATGTGTTATATCTTGTACATAGGAGCAGTATTACAGTAGTTATATTCTTTTGTATAGTGGACAGTATTATAGTAGTTATATTATTCTTGTACATAGGAACAGTATTATAGTAGTTATATTCTTGTACATAGGGGCAGTATTATAGTAGTTATATTCTTGTGTATAAGGGACATATTATAGTAGTTATATTCTTCGTACATAGGGGCAGTATTATAGTAGTATATTCTTGACATAGGGCAGTTATTATAAGTAGTGTTATATTCTGTACATAGGGGCAGTATTATAGTAGTATATTCTTGTACATAGGGGCGTATTATAGTAGTTATATTCTTGTACTAGGGAAGTATTATAGTAGTTATATTCTTGTACATAGGAGCAGTATTATAGTAGTTATATTCTTTGTATAGGGACAGTATTATAGTAGTTTATATTCTTGTACATAGGGCAGTATTATAGTAGTTATTCTTGTACATAGGGCAGTATTATAGTAGTTATATTCTTGTACATAGGGCAGTATTTATAGTATTTTTTTTGTATATATTCTTGTACATAGGGGCAGTATTATAGTAGATTATATTCTTGTAATAGGACAGTATTATAGTAGTTATATTCCTGTACATAGGGCAGTATTATAGTAGTTATATTCTTGTACATAGGGGCAGTATTATAGTAGTTATATTCTTGTACATAGAGGCAGTATTATAGTAGTTATATTCTTGTACATAGGAGCAGTATTATAGTAGTTATATTCTTTGTATAGGGACAGTATTATAGTAGTTTATATTCTGTACATAGGGGCAGTATTATAGTAGTTATATTCTTGTACATAGGGGCAGTATTATAGTAGTTATATTCTTGTACATAGGAGAAGAGTATTATAGTAATGTTATATTCTTGTACATAGGAGCAGTATTATAGTAGTTATATTCTTGTACATAGGGGCAGTATTTATAGTAGTTATATTCTTGTGTATAGGGACAGTATTATAGTAGTTATATTCTCTGTACATAGGGGCAGTATTATAGTAGTTATATTCTTTACATAGGGGCAGTATTATAGTAGTTAATTCTTGTACATAGGAGCAGTATTATAGTAGTTTATTCTTGTACATAGGAGCAGTATTATAGTAGTTATATTCTTGTGTATAAGGGACAGTATTATAGTAGTTATATTCTCTGTACATAGGGGCAGTATTATAGTAGATATATTCTTGTATGACATAGGAGCAGTATTATAGTAGTTATATTCTTGTACATAGGGGCAGTATTATAGTAGTTATATTCTTGTACATAGGGGCAGTATTATAGTAGTTATATTCTTGTAATAGTGAAGTATATTATGTAGTTATATATTCTTGTACATAGGGCTGTATTATAGTAGTTATATTCTTGTACATAGGGCAGTATTATAGTAGTTATATTCTGTACATAGGGCAGTATTATAGTAGATATTATTCTTGTACATAGGGGCAGTATTATAGTAGTATATATTCTTGTACATAGGGAAGTATTATAGTAGTTATATTCTTGTAATAGGGACAGTATTATAGTAGTTATATTCTTGTACATAGGGGCAGTATTATAGTAGTTATATTCTTTTAATATGGGAAGCAGTATTATAGTAGTTACATTCTTGTACATAGGGGCAGTATTATAGTAGTTACATTCTTGTACATAGGAGCGTATTATAGTAGTTATATTCTTGTGTATAAGGGACAATATTATAGTAGTTATATTCTCGTACATAGGGGCAGTATTATAGTAGATATATTCTGCACATAGGAGCAGTATTATAGTAGTTATATTCCTGTACATAGGGCAGTATTATAGTAGATATATTCTTGTACATAGGGGCTGTATTATAGTAGTTATATTCTTGTACATAGAGGAAGTATTATAGTAGTTATATACTTGTACATAGGAGCAGTATTACAGTAGTTATATTCTTTTGTATAGTGGACAGTATTATAGTAGTTATATTATTCTTGTACATAGGAACAGTATTATAGTAGTTATATTCTTGTACATAGGGGCAGTATTATAGTAGTTATTTTCTTGTGTATAAGGGACAATATTATAGTAGTTATATTCTCGTACATAGGGGCAGTATTATAGTAGATATATTCTTGCACATAGGAGCAGTATTATAGTAGTTATATTCCTGTACATAGTGGCAGTATTATAGTAGATATATTCTTGTACATAAGGGCTGTATTATAGTAGTTATATTGTTCTACATAGAGGAAGTATTATAGTAGTTATATTCTTGTACATAGGAGCAGTATTACAGTAGTTATATTCTTTTGTATAGTGGACAGTATTATAGTAGTTATATTATTCTTGTACATAGGAACAGTATTATAGTAGTTTTATTCTTGTACATAGGGGCAGTATTATAGTAGTTATATTCTTGTTCATAGGAGCAGTATTATAGTAGTTATATTCTTGTACATAGGAGCAGTATTATAGTAGTTATATTCTTGTACATAGGGGCAGTATTTTAGTAGTTATATTCTTGTGTATAGGGACAGTATTATAGTAGTTATATTCTCGTACATAGGGGCAGTATTATAGTAGTTATATTCTTTTACATAGGGGCAGTATTATAGTAGTTACATTCTTGTACATAGGGGCAGTATTATAGTAGTTACATTCTTGTACATAGGAGCAGTATTATAGTAGTTATATTCTTGTGTATAAGGGACAATATTATAGTAGTTATATTCTCGTACATAGGGGCAGTATTATAGTAGATATATTCTTGCACATAGGAGCAGTATTATAGTAGTTATATTCCTGTACATAGGGGCAGTATTATAGTAGATATATTCTTGTACATAGGGGCTGTATTATAGTAGTTATATTCTTGTACATAGATGAAGTATTATAGTAGTTATATTCTTGTATATAGTGGCTGTATTATAGTATTTATATTCTTGTACATAGGGGCAGTATTATAGTAGTTGTATTCTTGTACATAGGCAGCAGTATTATAGTAGTTATATTCTTGTATATAGGAGTAGTATTATAGTAGTTATATTCTTGTATTTAGGGGCAGTATTATAGTAGTTACAGTATATTATTCTTGTACATAGGGGCAGTATTATAGTAGTTATATTCTTGTGTATATGGTACAGTATTATAGTAGTTATATTATTCATGTACATAGGAGCAGTATTACAGTAGTTTTGTCCTTGTACTTGGTGCGGTATTTGTGAGAATACTTGGTGTCAGATTGTGATGTTCTTAACCTGTGATCTTTATATAATCAGGCCCTTTATCTTATTGCTACTAACGGTACACCAGAACTGCAGGAGCCGGAAAAGTTGTCTGTTACTTTCAAGGAGTTTCTGAACCAATGTCTGGAGATGGACGTCGAGAAGAGAGGATCAGCCAGTGATCTCTTGCAGGTGATGTCTTGCACCTTATGTACTGTTCTACATTATATTAATAGGGTTCTCTGCCTTGTAGAATCTCATGGATTATAGATGAGGGTCTGAGCAGATTTTTAGCGGGGGAGGTTGGGTTTGTGTTCTCTGTGTGGTGCAGGATGCTTGGCTTTCTTTCCTTTGACCATATTGCATTGAGCAGGTGGCTTCTCCTGCAGAACGGCTGGTGTTCTCGAGATTCACGAGGAGCGCTGAACTCATCATATATAATTAGATCCTCCATAGTAAAGATCCAGAACCTGACATCCTCCACCCGGTGCTGATCCACAAACCGCCGTCCTCTTCCTTATGGAGCTGGTTGAGGATATGTTACACATTTCTGAGAGTGATATATAGAGTTCCATCAGTCTGTCAGGACCAAAAGTGTCAGTTTGAGTCAGTCGTACAAGTCTGGTTGTAAATGGAGTATAAGTTACTGTTCCATGGTTATATCTGTCCCGGCTCTTTTAATGTTCCCATTCTTTTCCGGACAGCACCCGTTTCTGAAGACCGCCCAACCCCTCTCCAGCTTGACACACCTAATAATTGCAAGTAAAGAGGCAGCCAAGAAGAGCCGCTAAGTAACAGGACACATTGGTTTTTGGACTCCTGACTGGGGTGTAGGGAGCGCTCGCCCCAGGTGACTTTTCCGCAAGTTCTCATCTGGAACAGTGAGCACAGAACCTACGATCGATCCTGGACTGAATTGTGAGCGAAGTCTATACAGCGGAAACCAGCAGAAGTCTCCGTACACTATATAAAAAGACACATCTGCATGTTTTTCTCACTAGCTGACAAGAAATCAGAATAAACCTTTTCCGCTTTAGGTCAATCAGGATTACCGTAATTATTAATTTTTGTCAAATGCCAGAATAATGAGAGAGAATGTTTTAAGGCATTTTTATTACTTTCTGCAAAGTCACAAGTTTATACACTTTTCATTATGGTGCCATTTCCCCTTAAACTGAATAACTTGGGTGAAACGTTTTGGATCCTTCCACAAACTTCTCACAATAGTTAGTAGGAATTTGGGCCCATTCCTCCTGACAGAACTGGTGTAACCGAGCCATGTTAGTCCGTCGTCTTGCTCGCAGCCTTTTAAGCTTTGCCCATACATTTTCAACAGGATTGAGATCAGGGCTTTGTGATGGTGGCTCCAAAACATTGACTTTGTTATCCTTAAGCAACTATGTAACCAGTTTAGTAGTATGCTTTGGGTCATAGTCCATTTGCAAGACCTGTTTTCACCCAGCTTTAACTTCCTTGCTGATGTCTTAAGATGTTGCTTCAGTATTGCTACATAATCTTTTTCTTTATGATTCCATCTATTTTGTGAAGTGCACCAGTCCCTCCTGCAGCAAAACAGCCCCACATCATGATGCTACCTCCCCCGTGTTTCACAGTTGGGATGGTGTTTTTAGGCTTCGAAGCTTCTCCCTTTTTCCTCCAAACTTAACGATCATTATGGCCAAGCAGTTCAATTTTAGTTTCATCAGACCACAAGACATGTCTCCAAAAACTTGTGCCTTTGTTCCTGTGTGCATTTGCAAAAATAATCCGGCTTTTTTATGTTTCTTTTAGAGCAGTGGCTTTTTCCTGGCAGAGTGGCGTTTCTGCCCATGTTGATACAGTACTCGTTTCACTGTGGATAATGACACAATGTTACCAGTTTCCACCATCATCTTCACAAGGTCTTTTGCTTTTGTTATTGGGTTGATATGCACATGTTAGACAAAAGCACGTTCATCTCTGGGACAGAGAACCTCTCTCCTTCCTGAGCGGTACGATGGCTGGACATTCACAACTTCTTTGTACTTGCATATAATTGTTTGTATAGATGAACGAGGCATCTTCAGGTATCTGGAAATTGCACCCAAGGATGAACCAGACTTGTGCAAGTTCACAATTCTATTCCTGGTATCTTGGCTGATTTCTTTAAACTTTCCCATGATGCTACACAAAGAAGCAGTGTGTTTCAGGTGTGCAATAAAATTCATTCACAGGTGTGTCTCAGATGTTGCCAATAAACCTATCAGAAGCTTCAAAACACATGACATCATGATATGGCCTGTCTCACATTGTTTAACGGCATACCCTGTTTCTCCAAAAATAAGACAGTATCTTATATTAATTTTTGCTCCCAAAAATGCGCTACGTCTTATTTTCATGGGATGTCTTATTTTTCCATAAAGAAGAATGCACATTTATTGTTGAACAAAAAAAAAAATGAATATTTATTATATTCAGTAGTTGTTATCACAAACCAGCATAACCAGACAAACTGTAAATCCTTTCAAGAATTTCTTGTTACTACAATTATTTCCATGTACAACAATCTATAGCAGTGGTTCCCAACCTTTTTTGCACCAGGGACCGGCTTCATGCAAAACCATTTGTCCGCGGCCCGGCGGGAGGGGCGGGGCTTTGGTTATATGGGGGCATGGCCATAGATAAGGGGTGGAGTTAAGCACCCTGCTTCCCCCAAAAGATGTGTTACGTATTATTTTCAGGGGATGTTTTATTTTTCCATCCTCTTGCAGCCCCCAATATGGTATCCACATTCCCTTGCAGCCCCCATCATCCCCTCGCAGCGCACAATATCCCCATCATCCCCTTTCAGCCCCCAATACCATATCCCCCATCATAATCCCCTTGCAGCTCCATCATCCTCCTCTTGCAACCCCCATCCTCCTCTTCCAGCCCCCACCATCCTCCTCTTCCAGCCCCCAGTATCCTCTTCTTCCAGCCCCCAGTATCCTCTTCTTCCATCCCCAAGTATCCTCTTTTTCCAGCCCCCAGTATACTCTTCTTCCAGCCCCCAGTATCTCCTCCTCTTCTAGTCCCCACCATGCTCTTCCAGCCCCTATTATCCTCTTCCAGCCCCCACAATCCTTCTCTTCTAGTCCCCACCATGCTCTTCCAGCCCCTATTATCCTCCTCTTCTACTCCCCACCATGCTCTTAAAGCCCCCTATTATCCTCTTCCAGCCCCCACCATCTCCAGCACACACACATATCAGCAGTCACCAGCCCCCCCTGCACCTGCAGTATTACGTTGTCTCGGCTCTTGTGCTCAGCTGTATGCATAGATGTATGGGAGAGGCTCAAGGCCCATCACAGTGCAGAATCCGGGCCAATCACAGTGCAACAGCCAGTAGCCAATTAGGGCCTGGCTGCTGCACCGTGATTGGCCCAGCTTCTGCACTGTGATGGGCGGAGAGCTTCTCCCATACATCTATGCATACAGCCGAGACAATGTAACGCTGCAGCGGCGGGGGGCGTTGACATCACCCCGGGAGGGGGGCGCATCCACCGTCCAGAGCCGCCGCAGAGCTCAGCACACTATGTGTAGTGCTGGTCTGTGGCAGCGCTGACCGGCACACAGACCTCCGCGGCCCGGTCCGCGGACCGGTGGTTGGGGACCCCTGATCTATAGTACCATCATCCCATGGCAACCCCGAATATCCCCAACATCCACTTGCAGTCCCCCATTATCCCCTTTCAGCCCCCATCATCCCCCCATTATGGTACCATACCTGCAACCTAAAAGGAAAAAAGTTTATTCTGATTTCATGTCAGGTAATGGGAAAAACATGTATATGTTTCTTTTAATATAGTGTATGGAAACTTCTGGTTTCAACTGCAGGTGACCATCAGAACATGTTTATAGAAGGATGTGTTTTTTTTATTTTTATTTTAAATAATGTTGAATTTCAATGATTAATAATGTGAATAAATGAAACCTCTTGTTCTTTTAAATGAGTCATCATGCAAGTTTTTTGCCATAAATGTCAGTTATATAGAGTGTCTGGGAGACGTCGTGGGAGATTGCACCTACAACGACTTTTTAGGGCCCCCCTAACTTATCGGGAGGGGGGGGACATACCGTTCTCACTTAAATGATGTCATTTAAAGGGGTTCTCCGTGATTTTTCAAAACCAAATAGGATAGAGTTATTAGTACCACAGTGTTAGTAGAATCTTCACTCCGGTCCTTAAAATGACATTTCCAAGAAGCTCTGTGCGTTACTGATTCTTAAAACCACAGAAAATAAAAATGGCTGGGCTAGACGAGAAACGTTGTTAAACACGCCCCTCCTCTGACATCACTTCCTGCTTTGCAGCTATTGGCTCCCTGTTTTGCTCACCCCCTGAATGTATTCTCTGCCTCTTTTTAGCTGCTTTCTTCTGCACTTGGAGCTGAAGTCAGAAAAAACTATCTGAATACGAGCCGAGGAATCTCAGTAGTACCAATCATATTACCTGAAGAAAAGTTAGTTATTTACGTTCTGTACCAGAGATGGCAAAATTATCCAAAGAGGAAGGGTCAGTATTTTTATGCTGTGGACTTGAAAGCATGCTGCTGAGAGATTGCCAGAGTCTGTTTGTGAAGAGGGTGGAAAACAATGGAGAAGATGCTGGGAGAAGTTTGCATGGCGGTCCGGGTCAGATGGAGAAGAAAAGGGAAACAACTCCAATCGAAGAAGACACTGGATGTGTTGGAATATGTTTAGTGCAACAACTCCATTCCTGTCTATGATTGTTCTATTGCTAGCTTTGTATATTGTAGATAAAGTTAGAGCAAAAAAAGAAAATCCCAGAGGCTCACACAGGAAGAGCATGTGACTGTATCCAGTTTCCTGTGTCTTGTGTATGAGAGAGAAGCAGCTACAGATGCTGCGCAGAGACTGAGACACATAAGTTTAATAAATCAAGAATAAAACTTATCATATTTGTTCCTGTTTGTTGCTGAATAAAGAAGCTCTGTTGTCACTTGCTTGGAAAGTATCCTGAATAATCTACTGCCAACAGGATGTAATAATACAAAAAAGCATATGGTGCCAAAACAAAGCACTTATATGCTGCTGTCAGGGATAAACCAGCTCGCCATCTAGGTGGTTACATAGCAGCTCTAGTCTCTGCTCTTATTGGCAGATGCTGGATGTATGATGCAGCTGGCACCCGCCATATATGGAGCAGGCTCAGCTCCTGAATCTGCTACAAATACCTGACATGTTATGGACATGTACAAGAAAGTAAAAATTATATTTATATTGGATGATAAATGCCTTATAAGCCTTATGGTACCTTTACACGCCGCTACAGAAGGTTGGAAACAACCGGGTGTCTCACGTGCACGTTTCAACGGTTCGTAACTGTACCAGATACCGCCTTTACACGCCGCTACAAGGTGCTCTACAGAAGGTTTATTCTATCCCTGAAAGCACCGCCGGGTGCCGCAGGTTACCTTCTGTAGAGCACCTTCCCTCATTTACACGCTGCTACAGAAGGTAATTTGGGAGGACCTGGGGCAGCAGGGACAACACATAGGCGTACCAGAGTTGTGAATTACGAGACACTCGTACGATGATTGGACAATGCAATAGTATCATGATTGGGCAGCCAGCGCAGGAAGGCTGGCTAATACATGACGCTCGAGCAATTGTGTAGTGTGACTGGTCAGCTCCTTAAATATGCCTCCCTATGCAGCGACTACCAATTGTAACGCAGGAGCTTCCACCAATGATCGCTGAAGGGGGGCGGTATCCCGGAGGCTGTGTCACGCCCCAGGGAGTTAACTAGGTGTCGAAAAAAACATCCTGTTCCTCATTTAGACCATCGGGTTGAAACCAACCTGTTTTTGAGCACGGCTGAAAGACAGGTGTCGACAGTGACGGGTGGCAACAACCTGATTTACACGCCGCTACCTCGCGGTGTTTTTGACGGTGCAAGATACAATTGTCTCCGACACCCGGTTGTTTCCAACCTTCTGTAGCAGCGTGTAAAGGTACCATTAGATGTATGCCAAAATGTCAACAAAATTACTACGTGCCCCACTAAAAAAAGAACTTTTACAACTATGTTTTTGGAAAAAAAATGGTTCTTAGAATAGGAACATTAAATATTGCAGCATCCATAGAGTCAATAAATAGGTTTTTTTTCCTGGTGTAAATGGTGCTGTTGTCATACATCAGGTCTCTGTTCCTAAGATAGGGCCTCTTTTTTCTATGTATCTAAATACGATGGATTTTAGACAAGTGGAGATGATGAGAGGATGTCCACTGAGAAGAGCCGATAACTACACCTACTTGGCTAAAAAGACTATAGGGAAGAGGGGGCTGTATCTCATAACGGAGAGGAGCAGGAACCAAAGCAGACATCAATTACACTAGGTTAAAATATGTATGTGTGTGTATATGTATATAAATATATGTGTGTCTGTACATATATATATATAACAAAACCTGGGGAATGGTGATAATTCTCTGGTAGAAATACTTCATTTTCTGGAACAATACCAAGGGGCCGACACTTTTGGCTGTGACTGTATACCTGTGATGGGTCCTCCTCTTTACGGTCCAAAATTGATTTGTCTAAAGTTTTTACTGGAAGAAAGTGAAAAGCAAAATAAATGGGAAACAACAGACTCAGACTACAAATATCAAAGTGCAAGGAGATATTTACTGCTGATCTACAGCACCACCTAGTGGAAGGAACTGTGCACTGCTTTCTCTGATATTCCAATTGTGGGACAAGGTTTTCTGGTCTGATTTGCTCCATCAGCAGGGATTTTATATATAACACGAGAGAGGGCTATGTAATAGAGCGGGAGCTGAGAATAAGGGTACCTTTACATGTCGCAACATTGCATGCAATTTCACTTGCAACTTACTGGTTGCAGTGAAATCATGGACACATTGTCAGGGGCTGGCTGGCACATTTTGGCCTGGGGGGCAACCGCAAAGCAGTGGCCCTTGAGTTGCGGCGACCCATCTTTCGTTTTCTTATCTCTGGCCCTTGCATTAAAGCAGCAGAGGTAAGAGTCTTTAAAAATAACAGTGGATGGTACATAGATACAGGAACACTATTTAATAGCAGCTATATGATTAATCTGCAGGTAAACCTAGTGAGCTGATTAACTGAAACAGTGTAGGCTACAGCGAGAAAATAAAATTTTATTCCCCCTGCTGCCACTCGCTTCCTGTTATAGGTTCAAAGCAAAGATCCATTGCAATCACCGTTCACTACAAAGTGAGACCGCTGTAATAATGTCTCCGCACTATGGCAGCAACACATGGCAACCCATCAACAACCCACAGCAAGTGGAGCTGATGGGAGCTGACGTGTGCAGGCATCAGCCATAATCCTTAATATTCCTGTCAGTGACTGACGAGGACATTTAATTGGTTAAAACAGCAGCAATTATGGCGAGCTTTCATCACAAACTTATACAATCCCTTTAATACTCCTAGCAAATAAAAATGTAGTAATCCCTAAATTGTCAATGGGACAATACTTTATTAAGCATAGCCATATGTCACAATCTTATATGTTATGGATTGTTATATGTACAAGATCAGAACCAATACCTGCACAAGAATACATCACCAGAACCACCAGCAATACCAAAATCTATCGCTAAAACTCCCATCAGTACAGAAACATGGATCACTACCCTCATCAGTACAGAAATACATCATAACACCAAGCAGTAGATGAATTCATCACCAAGATCACCATTAGTTTGTGCATAAATAATCAGGACCATCATTACGTAATGGTGACCACTCTCTGCTTATCCTTCTTGACCTCTCTGCAGCCTTTGACACTGTTGACCACCATCTCCTACTCTCTATGCTGCACTCCATCGGCATCAAGGACACGGCTCTCTCCTGGTTCTCCTCCTATCTCTCTGACCAGCTCTTTCAGTGTATCATTCTCTGGCTCCACTTCCTCCCCTCTTCCTCTCACTATTGGGGTCCCTCAGGGTTCAGTCCTTGGCCCTCTTCTCTTCTCTCCGTGCACGGCCCCGATTGGACAGACCATCAGCAGATTTGGCTTTCAGTACCATCTCTATGCTGATGACACACAACTATACACTTCAGCCCCTGACCTTACTCCTACTGTATTACAGAACACCAATGACTGTCTAGCTGCAGTTTCCAACATCATGCCTACTCTATACCTGAATCTTAACCTTTCCAAAACTGAACCTCTTCTGATCCCACCCTCTACTAACCTCCCTAAATCTGACATCTCCCTCAAAGTGTGCGGCACCACAATAACACCTAGGCAGCAGGCTCGCTGTCTGGGTGTTATATTTGATGCTGATCTTTCATTCACCTCCTATATACAATCTCTCGCCCACTCTTGTCACCTGCAACTGTAGGAAATCACTAGAATCCGCCCCTTCCTCACCATGGAAACAACTAAAACCATTACAGTGGCTGTGATCCTCTCCCGCCTTGATTATTGCAACTTTCTATTAATTGGCCTCCCCTTCACTAGACTCTCCCCTCTGCAGTCTATCCTTAACGCAGCAGCCAGGGTCATCTATCTGGCTAACTGTTACTCGGATGCCTCCACTCTGTGCCAGTCACTGCACTGGCTGCCCATACACTATAGGATCTGCTCTGTGCCAGTCACTGCACTGGCTGCCCATACACTATAGGATCTGCTCTGTGCCAGTCACTGCACTGGCTGCCCATACACTATAGGATCCGCTCTGTGCCAGTCATTGCACTGGCTGCCCATACACTATATGATCTGCTCTGTGCCAGTCATTGCACTGGCTGCCCATACACTATAGGATCTGCTCTATGCCAGTCATTTCTCTGGCTGCCCTTACACTATAGGATCCACTCTGTGCCAGTCATTGCACTGGCTGCCCATACTCTATAGGATCCGCTTTGTGCCAGTCACTGCACTGGCTGCCCATACATTATAGGATCCAATTAAAATTGCCTGTTCTCACCCACAAAGCTCTTCACGATTCAGCACTTCCCTACCTCTCAACCCTCATCTCTGTCTATCACCCCGCCCGTTCTCTTCGCTCTGGGAGTGACTGGAGCAAACGTCTGCACTAATCTGAACCTGCAATTTCCAGCTCCAAGATATCTCTCGAGCTGCACCAATTCTCTGGAATGCTCAACCCCAAGAAATTAGGACTACCCACAACTTACTTAGCTTCAGGTGCTCCCTAAAAACACATCTTTTTAGGGTGGCCTATCATGCTTCCTAATCAGTTATTCAGACATAGGTTATTCTCAACTTCCCTGAACATAACTGTCTAACTCCATCAGACCGAAAAGCTCTACACAGACCGGCTGGTGGCCACTTACTCCACTCTCATCTATTCCACAACCTCAAAATGGCTGAACCATGATTGTAAATAAGCCCCTGTACTTTGTGTCACCCCCACTTTATTGTAGATTGTAAGCTCTTGCAAGCAGGATTGTCATTACTGTTTGCTTTTTAATTATGGTGATTTCCAAAACTGTTTCTCATGACTGTTTGTATATGAATCTGATTTGTTAAGTGCTCCGGAAAATGTTGGTGCTATATAAAAAGATTATTATTATCATTAGTACATATATAAATCACTAGGACCACCATTTGTACTTGAATCTGAGCCTGGACCACCATCAGTACTTGGTACACCAATTGTAATGTCAGGTCAGCCCCTTGTATTGCATATATCTCCAACTGCCAGTATGTCCTTAACAATGGTAAGAAGATACTGGGAGTTGTTCTGATCATTCATCTGACTCCAGACCGTACAGGAGCCACAGCACTGATGAGACACAGCAGGATCACAAAGAAACATTTACATCCAGGTACCTTATAGGTGACATCTTCCCTGATTAGAGTCATTATCTTTCATTTCTTCATCTTCTGCAGACACCATGATGACTCTTCATGTCTTTACAGACTTCCATCTTCTCTGCTCTTCTGCAGCACATCCCTACACAGCGCCCTTAAAAATAAGAGAGTCATTATAATGTTGCCTAAATAAATTTATATGCCCTACACTGAGCCCATGAATAAATAATTTCCCTCAATGTGTTCTCTGCACAAATAAGGACCCTCACACTGTCCCTCTCCTGGTACATGCCCTCCACAGTGTCCCTCTCCTGGTACATGCCCTCCACACTGTCCCTCTCCTGGTACATGCCCTCCACACTGTCCCTCTCCTGGTACATGCCCTCCACACTGTCCCTCTCCTGGTACATGCCCTCCACACTGTCCCTCTCCTGGTACATGCCCTCCACACTGTCCCTCTCCTGGTACATGCCCTCCACACTGTCCCTCTCCTGGTACATGCCCTCCACACTGTCCCTCTCCTGGTACATGCCCTCCACACTGTCCCTCTCCAGGTACATGCCCTCCACACTGTCCCTCTCCTGGTACATGCCCTCCACACTGTCCCTCTCCTGGTACATGCCCTCCACAGTGTCCCTCTCCTGGTACATGCCCTCCACAGTGTCCCTCTCCTGGTACATGCCCTCCACACTGTCCCTCTCCTGGTACATGTGTGGCGCCCCGCAACGAGTGCGTCACAAGGGAGTATTGCAGCCGCAATATTCTCTGACAAAGCAGTGCAATAGTTAACTCTGAGATCCAACCCAACATACAACACCTAGAACAGGGGACCAATCCTAGGTCCTGGTGGGTGGAGTGTTAGGGTAGTGAATTAGAACACACAATAGTCTAGAGCAGTCAGTCGGTCAAAAAGAGAAGTCTAGAACCTGAAGAGGGCAGACTAGAACTTGGAGAGGAGCGGGGGCTCCGCACCCCGTGCGGGCCCCTGGGCCGTCACCGGTCGGGTGTCAGCACCTGAGGCCTTAACCACCGGGATTGGGCATTTCTACACGGGTTCCCAAAAACTCCCGTGCCCACAACTCACAGCCGGTTCACTGGTACCGAAGCTGGCAGCAGTTCACCTCTGCCACGCGAACCAGCCCCGTGGAGGATCAGCTTTACAGGAGCACCCCACCACCAGCCAGTTTCCAGTCGTCTAACCAGCGGTGTACCCACTGAGGGACACAAGGCTCCCCAAAGCATCCAGAACGTACATCATGGATAGGGCATTGAAGCAGCCTCCCCGTACCCGACCTGGTATTCCTGGGCGACGCTGGCAATCAAGTTAGGTAGAATGGAGGAACACTGCGGATCTCTGAGGAGCACTATCACTGCTAAGTCCACCCGGTCTTCTACTCAACCACTGTAAGCCATGTACTGCCTGCTGGTTACAGTATAGACCCGTTGCAGAGACTATCTGTGTCCGTGTCTCCTTATGAACTGTCCGTCATTAACTAAAGGTAACCGCAGCTGCCGCACAACATCTTGAGCAGCTCCAGCCTCCGGGGATCACCGCTCAGCCTGTGGGGAGCGTAACATCTTGCTGCTGTCCATCACCCCGGGGGTTCCGCAGCGTCGGTAGCCCTTACCGAACTACTCATAGGTGGCGTCACGAAGAAAACAAATTAAACTCCTTTAATCTGTTCCCGTAAGACGTCTTCACTTTTGATCTGCACTACACCGGGCCCCACTACCGGCAGGCGCGGTCCACCCGTGACAAGGAAGGAGAAGAATCGCCTGTATCAACCGGAGTCCGCCGGCCGCGGTGAGTCAGAAAATGGCGTCACGAACAGGATACGAGCAGGCCCGTTACCCAACGGGTATAATGTGCTTAAACTGGACTTTATTGTCTACAATTGGACTTTGTTCGTCCCAAAAAGAACTTTCCCGCCTTTACACCATTGGGTCAAGATGGCGCCCAAGATGGCGTTCCCGCCACAAGAAGCCGCCACGTGAAGCCCAGGAGTGAGTCAACCCCCCCCTCATCGTGGGAGGGCTAAAGACAAGAGGCGCCAAACTCTTTGTCCGCCCTGATTGCTCGAATCAACCATGGGGGCGGACCCCAAAGACTTTTCCCACGATTGGACTACAAAAGCCCAGAGGAAATGGGAGTGTCATAGACACACCGACAGAGAGAGAAGACTTCTTCACCAGCTCAACCAGGACGTCTTACCGGTTGAACGGGTGTGGTTTCCCTCCAAGAAGAATGGCCAGCATGAGACTCCAAGACCTGATGCGGGAGGTCGAGGCGGAGGCCAGAGCAGCCATCAGCCAACCGGGTCCGGATCCTGCCCTTACTATAGATGGCAGTCCCGACTTCTGGCTAGAGGCTCTACAAGACCTCCGGGTGCGGTTACTAGAGACAGTGGAATGGACGATCCGTAGCTGGAGCGCGACCCTAGGCAGACGACTACACCATGCGATGCAGCAGAGCCGACCGGGTACAGCTTCTCCAAGCCCAGACGACGTCACCAGCTTCTCGACCGCCTCACCGTCGCCTTCCACCTGTCCTGCTCCGTCACCAGAGCCAATAGACTGCGTCATTCCGGTGGAGGCCGCAACTCGACCCGTTCCAGCGACCAGTATCGCAACCGACCCCGTTCTTGAGCCGGAGCTCATAACACGCTCCATTGAAGAACTCGATCTCTACCAGGTTCCCACTGAGGAACCCGCGACGTGTTTCACCACTACAGAGACTGTCGCCTGTTTTATCCCCGTACCGGAGGCTTCCCTTGCCATTGCCGAGGCCTACCTGGTAACCGGGATTGAAACACCTTTACCTGCGGAAACAGATGAAGAGGCAGGCAGCCTGGAAGCCCTGCAGGACGTCCCTACGGAAGGATCCGCAGCACCACCGCCCTGTTGTACAACGGAACAAGCTTCAACATCTCTCACCATCGAGCAGCCTGATGTGGTCATCGAGGAAGAGGTCGGAGAGGATGACGACGAGACCCACAGCACCGCTGAGGATTTCGACACCGGGTTCGCTTGGGGAGACAACAAGGAACTTCCTTCCGGGCACACAGCTCGGGTACACTGGTCGGGTGCATTGCCGACACCTTCCCCTGTGCCGTTCCACCGGGTTCCGATACAGACAGCCCGCCAGGTTCAAGCTTCCCGCCAAACCACCAGCTCCGTTACTCATCTTTACACCCCGAGCCGTAACGACGGAGATGTACGCCAGAGACGACGAGAGGAGTGGCAAGCCAGAGAACGCGCCAACATGCAGGCCCGTGCCGAGGCTCGCCGCCAGCCGCCGCTGCCTTATGAACTCCGCCGTGAAGGTAGAATTTCCACCTTTAATTTAAATACCGGGTGGGGGTTCGCTTGGGAGGTGGGTTTGAATGAGGAGGTGTTTGTGGGGCGCCGGGACGTTGAGTCAAACTTGCCAAGAGGACATCCCGATCGCGACCTATACCGGGGCGATATAATCACCTACGAGCGCTATGCTTGTGCAGATGGGTGGTTCGCTATCCGGGTGCGCCATCACCCTCAGAGCCAGTGACTTTAAAACTTGAACTTCCTCAATGACTCTGTTCCCGTTAACCACTGACTGTGTGATCTCGCTGCTACAGCCTGGACTCTAGTTTAAAGTACAGCCGACCACACGCCGGGTCCGCACAAAGTGATTACCTGTTTCTTTGCTTATATCATCAAAGCATACCTTTACCTGTTTTCTATTTTAATAAAAGTGTGTCATATATGTATAAAAATGCAAAAATCTCTGTAATGTGAGTAGTTTGACGCTTGGGGACAAGCTGATTTAACCAAGGGGGAGTGTGGCGCCCCGCAACGAGTGCGTCACAAGGGAGTATTGCAGCCGCAATATTCTCTGACAAAGCAGTGCAATAGTTAACTCTGAGATCCAACCCAACATACAACACCTAGAACAGGGGACCAATCCTAGGTCCTGGTGGGTGGAGTGTTAGGGTAGTGAATTAGAACACACAATAGTCTAGAGCAGTCAGTCGGTCAAAAAGAGAAGTCTAGAACCTGAAGAGGGCAGACTAGAACTTGGAGAGGAGCGGGGGCTCCGCACCCCGTGCGGGCCCCTGGGCCGTCACCGGTCGGGTGTCAGCACCTGAGGCCTTAACCACCGGGATTGGGCATTTCTACACGGGTTCCCAAAAGACTCCCGTGCCCACAACTCACAGCCGGTTCACTGGTACCGAAGCTGGCAGCAGTTCACCTCTGCCACGCGAACCAGCCCCGTGGAGGATCAGCTTTACAGGAGCACCCCACCACCAGCCAGTTTCCAGTCGTCTAACCAGCGGTGTACCCACTGAGGGACACAAGGCTCCCCAAAGCATCCAGAACGTACATCATGGATAGGGCATTGAAGCAGCCTCCCCGTACCCGACCTGGTATTCCTGGGCGACGCTGGCAATCAAGTTAGGTAGAATGGAGGAACACTGCGGATCTCTGAGGAGCACTATCACTGCTAAGTCCACCCGGTCTTCTACTCAACCACTGTAAGCCATGTACTGCCTGCTGGTTACAGTATAGACCCGTTGCAGAGACTATCTGTGTCCGTGTCTCCTTATCAACTGTCCGTCATTAACTAAAGGTAACCGCAGCTGCCGCACAACATCTTGAGCAGCTCCAGCCTCCGGGGATCACCGCTCAGCCTGTGGGGAGCGTAACATCTTGCTGCTGTCCATCCCCCGGGGGTTCCGCAGCGTCGGTAGCCCTTACCGAACTACTCATAGGTGGCGTCACGAAGAAAACAAATTAAACTCCTTTAATCTGTTCCCGTAAGACGTCTTCACTTTTGATCTGCACTACACCGGGCCCCACTACCGGCAGGCGCGGTCCACCCGTGACAAGGAAGGAGAAGAATCGCCTGTATCAACCGGAGTCCGCCGGCCGCGGTGAGTCACATGCCCTCCACACTGTCCCTCTCCTGGTACATGCCCTCCACACTGTCCCTCTCCTGGTACATGCCCTCCACACTGTCCCTCTCCTGGTACATGCCCTCCACACTGTCCCTCTCCTGGTACATGCCCTCCACACTGTCCCTCTCCTGGTACATGCCCTCCACACTGCCCCTCTCCTGGTACATGCCCTCCACACTGTCCCTCTCCTGGTACATGCCCTCCACACTGTCCCTCTCCTGGTACATGCCCTCCACACTGTCCCTCTCCTGGTACATGCCCTCCACACTGTCCCTCTCCTGGTACATGCCCTCCACACTGTCCCTCTCCTGGTACATGCCCTCCACAGTGTCCCTCTCCTGGTACATGCCCTCCACACTGTCCCTCTCCTGGTACATGCCCTCCACACTGTCCCTCTCCTGGTACATGCCCTCCACACTGCCCCTCTCCTGGTACATGCCCTCCACACTGTCCCTCTCCTGGTACATGCCCTCCACACTGTCCCTCTCCTGGTACATGCCCTCCACACTGTCCCTCTCCTGGTACATGCCCTCCACACTGTCCCTCTCCTGGTACATGCCCTCCACACTGTCCCTCTCCTGGTACATGCCCTCCACAGTGTCCCTCTCCTGGTACATGCCCTCCACACTGTCCCTCTCCTGGTACATGCCCTCCACACTGTCCCTCTACTGGTACATGCCCTCCACACTGTCCCTCTCCTGGTACATGCCCTCCACACTGTCCCTCTCCTGGTACATGCCCTCCACACTGTCCCTCTCCTGGTACATGCCCTACACACTGCCCCTCTCCTGGTACATGCCCTCCACACTGCCCCTCTCCTGGTACATGCCCTCCACACTGTCCCTCTCCTGGTACATGCCCTACACACTGCCCCTCTCCTGGTACATGCCCTCCACACTGCCCCTCTCCTGGTACATGCCCTCCACACTGCCCCTCTCCTGGTACATGCCCTCCACACTGTCCCTCTCCTGGTACATGCCCTCCACACTGTCCCTCTCCTGGTACATGCCCTCCACACTGTCCCTCTCCTGGTACATGCCCTCCACACTGTCCCTCTCCTGGTACATGCCCTCCACACTGCCCCTCTCCTGGTACATGCCCTCCACACTGTCCCTCTCCTGGTACATGCCCTCCACACTGTCCCTCTCCTGGTACATGCCCTCCACACTGTCACTCTCCTGGTACATGCCCTCCACACTGTCCCTCTCCTGGTACATGCCCTCCACACTGTCCCTCTCCTGGTACATGCCCTCCACACTGTCCCTCTCCTGGTACATGCGCTCCACACTGCCCCTCTCCTGGTACATGCCCTCCACACTGCCCCTCTCCTGGTACATGCCCTCCACACTGTCCCTCTCCTGGTACATGCCCTCCACACTGTCCCTCTCCTGGTACATGCCCTCCACACTGTCCCTCTCCTGGTACATGCCCTCCACACTGTCCCTCTCCTGGTACATGCCCTCCACACTGTCCCTCTCCTGGTACATGCCCTCCACACTGTCCCTCTCCTGGTACATGCCCTCCACACTGCCCCTCTCCTGGTACATGCCCTCCACACTGTCCCTCTCCTGGTACATGCCCTCCACACTGTCCCTCTCCTGGTACATGCCCTCCACACTGTCCCTCTCCTGGTACATGCCCTCCACACTGTCCCTCTCCTGGTACATGCCCTCCACACTGTCCCTCTCCTGGTACATGCCCTCCACACTGCCCCTCTCCTGGTACATGCCCTCCACACTGTCCCTCTCTCTGGTACATGCCCTCCACACTGTCCCTCTCCTGGTACATGCCCTCCACACTGCCCCTCTCCTGGTACATGCCCTCCACACTGTCCCTCTCCTGGTACATGCCCTCCACACTGCCCCTCTCCTGGTACATGTCCTCCACACTGCTCTTTTCATAAAAGGCCCTTTCACACTGCCCCCAAACCTATACTGCCCAGTCTTTATATTATGCCCCTCATCACACCCCCCCTCCTCGGCATACTATCCTTTCCTTGCTGTCAGGACTGTGGAGTTGGTAGAAAAATGGAGCAACTCCAACTCCTACAATATATAATGAATTGGTTACAGTAGATCAATGCAGAATGTGCTGAATATTATCATTATGAATAATTATTATGCTCTATCTAAATATCTTGATTATTGTATCAACATAATGATTAAAGCCTGATGTTCCCATTGTACAATAAATTTATCACTTAAACATGAGCCGTGTACGAGGAAGTCTGAGTCGTGGAGTCAGAGTAAGGGAAATTGAGGAGTTGGAGTCGGTGGTTTGGCTTACCAACTCCAGAGTCCTGCTTACTGTATCCTCACACTGTCCCCCAAGCAGTCCCCTCTCTCTTCTACCCCATACTGTCTCCTCACATTTACCTGCGCACTCTGACCACGTTGACAGTGGCCCCTGCCCGCCCCCCAGATATGCCCCCCACATACACATATTTTATAAAAAAATCCACACAATTTTATATACGCAACGGAGACATGCAAGCATACATTATACAGAACTGTACACATAGCTTACAGCCAATGAAAACCCAAAGGTCATTATCTCATAAAATTCAAGTAGGGAGGATGAAGGGATAAAAAACACGCTGCCGTATTCCACGAGACATCAAAGGGGGAATAGAATATTGATTTATTTATGAACGCATTAGAGGGTTCCCTGGCCCCTTCCTCAGGACAAATCAGTATCATATTGTCATGTGGAGGGAGCCCTGAAACGCTTTGACTAATAAATCAATATTATATAAACCCTTAAATGTCTGGTGGAATATGGCAGCACAGTGTTTAACCTTTCATCCTCCCTACTTTAAATTTCTAAAAATAATAACCTTTGGGTTTTCATTCATCAACAACATTAACAGAATAAACACCTGAAATAGATCACTCTGTGTGTAATGACTCTATATAATATATGTGTGTCACTTTATGTATTGAATTACTGAAATAGTCACTTTTTGATGGTCTTCTAATTCATTCAGATGCACCTGCATCAGTGCACCCTCTTTATATATTCATATTCTTAAACATGCACCCTGCAGTGCACCCATGCACCCAATCATGCACTCAACCATGCACCCAGCCATGGACACATGCACCCAGTCATACACCCAGCCATGCACACATGCACTCAGCCATGCACACATGAACCCAGCCATGAACATATACACCCGGTCATGCACCCAGACATGCACACACAGCCCCACACTCAGTCATGCCCAAATGCACTCAGCCATGGACACATCACCCAGCCATGAACACATGCACCCAGACATGTACACACACAGCCCCGCATTCAGTCATGCACAAATGCACTCAGCCATAGACACATGCACCCAGCCATGAACACATGCACCCGGTCATGCACCCAGACACGCGCACACACACAGCCCTGTGCTCAGTCATGCACTAATGCACTCAGCCATGGACACATGCACCCAGCCATGGACTCATGCACCCAGTCATGCACCCAAACATGTACCCACACAGCCCTGCGCTCAGTAATGCACTCAGCCATGGACACATGCACCTGGTCATGCACCCAGACATGCACACACACAGCCTCACACTCAGTCATGCACAAATGCACTCAGCCACAGACAAATGAACACAGCCATGCACACAGCAATCCACCCAGGCATGCACACACACAGCCATGCACACAGCGATCCACCCAGGCATGCACACACACAGCCATGCACACAGCGATCCACCCAGGCATGCACACACACAGCCATGCACACAGTGATCCACCCAGGCATGCACACACACAGCCATGCACACAGCGATCCACCCAGGCATGCACACACACAGCCATGCACACAGTGATCCACCCAGGCATGCACACACACAGCCATGCACACAGCGATCCACCCAGGCATGCACACACACAGCGATCCACCCAGGCATGCACACACAGCCATGCACACAGCGATCCACCCAGGCATGCACACACACAGCCATGCACACAGCAATCCACCCAGGCATGCACACACACAGCCATGCACACAGTGATCCACCCAGGCATGCACACACACAGCCATGCACACAGCGATCCACCCAGGCATGCACACACACAGCCATGCACACAGCGATCCACCCAGGCATGCACACACACAGCGTTCCACCCAGGCATGCACACACACAGCCATGCACACAGCGATCCACCCAGGCATGCACACACACAGCCATGCACACAGCGATCCACCCAGGCATGCACACACACAGCCATGCACACAGCGATCCACCCAGGCATGCACACACACAGCCATGCACACAGCGATCCACCCAGGCATGCACACACACAGCCATGCACACAGCGATCCACCCAGGCATGCACACACACAGCCATGCACACAGCGATCCACCCAGGCATGCACACACACAGCCATGCACACAGCGATCCACCCAGGCATGCACACACACAGCCATGCACACAGCGATCCACCCAGGCATGCACACACACAGCGTTCCACCCAGGCATGCACACACACAGCCATGCACACAGCGATCCACCCAGGCATGCACACACACAGCCATGCACACAGCGATCCACCCAGGCATGCACACACACAGCCATGCACACAGCGATCCACCCAGGCATGCACACACACAGCCATGCACACAGCGATCCACCCAGGCATGCACACACACAGCCATGCACACAGCGATCCACCCAGGCATGCACACACACAGCCATGCACACTGCGATCCACGCAGGCATGTACACACACAACCATGCACACATCACATGTACTCAGCCATAAAGACAAATCAGGGCTTCTTTTATGTAGAGGAGAAACAGACATTCTCACCTTCCCCCGACTTGTCTGCCGTTGATCTCCTCTCCAGCAGGCATGTGAGGAGGGCTGGTTGACATCATAGCTTTGTAGACTGGCTTCGCACAGAGCTCAGTCTGTGAATAGTGACACTGCCGGCCCAGCACATAACAGAAGTGCAGACAGTGCTGGCCGGCAGAAGAACAACCAGGACTTGCTGCAGTCATGAACAGCTGCTGGAGGAGCTTGGCTTGCAAGCAGGGACCGGCCCACAAAACTAGCAGCCAGCCTCACAGAATGGCGCCTCTCTTCAAATGCTCCGCTCTGGAGGGTTAGAGGCGTGTCACGTACAACTACGTAAGTATTGGGGGGCTACTGCTATGGACAGTAAGAGAAGCGTTGCCACTTTAAGAAGTCCCTGCCTGTGTGGGACCGTAAGAAACACGCTGCCACTTTAAGAGACAGAAATTCCCCCAGCTGTGGGATGATGGTATGTCCTGTTTTCCCCCCTTCGGAGAGTGTGTTTTTTGGAACAGCCCGTTTATGTGTAGAGAGGAACAGACTTTCTGTGTAGTTTGGAAAAAGCACTGCAATGTTCGTGTGAAATGAAAGTGGGACACAGACAAGCCCGAGATCCTGTGAGAATCTGAAGCAAGGAGAAGATTTGCAGCCCATCGACTCGAGACAGGAGCCGTGTGCACCTTCGGATAAGACTGCTGTTGTTGGGGGCCCCCAGGACTGCATCCAGATCTCTGCATCACTGTGAGTTGAATATTGTGCACCTTTCAGGGTTTAGAATAGGCTTCAGTAGATAGAACACGGCAGCCTGTGTGGCCTGTGTAGCACGGCCAGAAAGGTTATACGTAGAGTAGTATTGTACTTTGCTTTTGTGAATTTACCTGTGTGCTCTCAACTTGTGATAGTTGGAGAACCGTACTATTGAGCGGACCAACTAGAGAAAACGAACAGTTTGTTAAATCTCGTTTTTGCCACTGTTTACCCCTGCTTGAACCTTCCTTCTTCACTCCTTTCCCCGCCTGTTAATAAATTCACCCTTTTGGTTTGCACTCCCATCTTGTGTATCGTACCTTATTCTGCACCGCGGTGGTCCTCCCAGCCATCGCTTCAAGTGGCGCTGCGAGCAGGGTACGGTCACCAAGATGGAGGCAGCAGACAGCAACGGCGGGAATGCTAATATTAACGGGGGTAATGTGGGCAATGGTGGAACCCCTGCAAGGACACTCCCAATGGGCACTATATTTAGTGTACTCCCAAAGTTTGACGGCAATAACATGGCACTGTGTGACTGGGTGTCCCGACTGCAGAGCACCCTGAAGGTTTATAACATCGGCCCAGAGCTTGAAGTGGACATCGCTTTGACTGCCCTAGAGGGAGAAGCCCGTAGAAACGTCTGTCTACAACCAGTACCCTGAAAGAGTTAGTTGGATTCCTGGAAGAAATCTATGGCGAGACTGCTAGTGCGGGGCATCTTCGCGTCAAATTTTTTTCGAGGCTGCAGCGGGAAGAAGAAGGGATCTCTCAGTATGCCACCGCACTGCAAGAAGTGCTAGCAGAGGTGCAGAAAAAGGAGGCAGCTGGACTCGGCGGCATAGGGTCCACAGATCAGATACTCCGGGAGCAGTTTATTCTAGGTTTACACAGCATATCCTTGAGGCGAGCCCTGTCAGAACGGGTCCGAGCGAACCCGGCTCTTACATT
Source organism: Allobates femoralis (assembly GCA_033576535.1). Taxonomy (NCBI): domain Eukaryota; kingdom Metazoa; phylum Chordata; class Amphibia; order Anura; family Aromobatidae; genus Allobates; species Allobates femoralis. Next base: position 717,246,558 of record JARQOC010000002.1, on the reverse strand, counting down.
TCGTCAAATCCTGGCAGAAACAGTAGCCCGAAGTAAAGAAGAAAGCTACACTTCTGGGGTGGTGCGCATCCAAGCCGCCAAGTCCAGCGTGGACCCAAACCGCCAAGAGGTGCTGGTCCAGGTGGTGCAGGAGTTACAGAAATCCGTTCTCAATGTACAGGAGAAGCTGACCCAGATGGAGCAAAGAATGAGGGATCTGTCTGTTGCACCCCCCTACCCAGCTGCACCATCCTCCTTTCAACCTGGCCCATCGTACGCACGCAATAATTCCCCGGCGCGACCAATAGGAAACTGGAGGGTGCAGGCTTCCTCTCAGCAGCCACCAGAGGCACAAGGTATTCCTCAGCGAAGAGAAGACATCCGATGCTGGGGATGTGGAGGTCAGGGGCATATTGCCAGAGGGTGCCGGAATAGCACTCAAGGCCAACAGAAGCCTCCGTTAAACTACCAACCCCCGCAGTAGTGCGGCACTCTGCGGGGGAGGCAAGAAGGGAGGCCGCTCCGTATCATGACGAACATCTGATCGCTGGGTGTCCCATCATACGTGCTGAATTCGAGGGTGTCCTAGTGGATTGCTTGATAGATACCGGGTCACAAGTGACGACGATGCCAGAAGCATACTTCAATCAACATTTCCAGGCACTGGCCAGGCCAGAGAAAGAGACATTGATCCGGGTGATTGCCGCTAATCAGCAACCGATCCCGGTCACAGGGGTTGTGTGGATGAATGTTCGTATCTGTGGGCAAGAAGTGGGGAGAAAAGGGATCCTACTAGTCCCCGGGCCCATCAAAGAAGATGTACCTGTAATACTGGGGATGAATGTCCTACGTGAATTAGATCAGATTATGTTCGTCAAACGGGGACCCGGATACTGGAAGCAGGCTACTACACATAAGCCTACGCAAGAAGCACTTCAGCGACTGATCCGTGTCTGTGGGACGCAGAAGAGTGTGCCATCTCATCAGACGGTAGGGGTCATCAGGGCTCCTGGGAAGGTGCCCATAATCCTGCCTCCCGGACGAGAAAGTATATTACACCTTCCAGTGGGAACCTATCGCAATCTCGATGGGGTAGAAGTGATTGTGCAGCCTGTAGCAACCGGAAGAGTGGACCAAGAAGTTATGATAGCTCGTACGGTAGCTGTGGTCCAACAAGGACGCGTCCCTATCAGAGCCTTGAATGTGGGCCCCAATGAGGTCACCTTGCCCCGAGGGACAGATCTGGCCCTGGTATACTTGCATAAAGGTGAAGTGGTGAGCCAAAAATATATATCCCTATCGCCGATAGAAGGTACGGGGTGGACCCTAGCAGTCTCTGCGAGGGCTGAAGAGATGCCCTCCCCAGAGTGGAGTGGAAAGGTCATCCTTGATCAGATGGAAGTGGATGTGAAATCGCTGGGCCCCGAGCGTGTGCAAGCAGTAGAAGCTATGTTGTGGAAGAACCAGGCTGCATTCGCTCGCCACGCTGAAGATTTCGGCTGCACTGAAGCTATCATGCATGAGATACCGACCGGGGAAGCTCGTCCGATTCGAGAACGGTACCGACAGATCCCTCCCAAGATGTACCAAGAGGTGAAGACTTTACTGAAGCAAATGCTGGATGCGGGAGTAGTACAGGGCAGTCAGAGCCCTTGGGCGGCTCCGGTGGTACTCGTCAAGAAAAAGGATGGGACCATCCGGTTCTGTGTAGACTACAGAAAACTCAACGCCTGTACCGTTCGCGACTCGTACCCATTACCACGAATCGAAGAATCCTTGACGGCATTGGGGAAGGCCAAGTACTTCTCCACCTTGGATTTAGCAAGCGGGTACTGGCAAGTACCTGTGGCGGAAAAGGACAAAGCAAAGACCGCGTTCATTCTCCCGATGGGATTGTTTGAATTTAACCGGATGCCTTTCGGACTCTCCAATGCTCCGGGCACGTTCCAACGACTGATGGAAAAGTGCTTGGGGGACTTAAATTTCGAAGCTACTCTGATCTATCTGGATGATATCATCGTGTTTTCGGCCTCGTTCAAAGAACACCTTGACCGGCTTGGACAGGTACTCGGAAGACTACAGGCTCATAACCTGAAGGTGAAACCAAAAAAGTGCCACCTCTTCAAGAAAGAGATCGAGTATCTGGGCCACACAGTTTCACAAGATGGAGTCCTGCCCTCTGCAGAAAAGGTGGCGGCCATCCAGAAGTGGCCAGTCCCTCAAACGGTGAGAGAACTCAAGGCATTTCTTGGACTCGCCGGTATTACCGCCGGTTCGTCAAAGACTTTGCAAAGGTGGCGGGTCCTTTGAATGAGCTGCTGAGGGGGACCGCCGGAGTGTCAAAGAACCAGGGCATCCTTTGGGCTCAGAGACAAGATGAGGCTTTTCAGGCTATGAAGAATGCCCTTACTTCAGCCCCGATCCTAGCCTACGCGGACTTCGACCGACCATTCCTGCTGTACACTGATGGTAGCCTTCATGGACTCGGTGCAGTATTGTCTCAGATACAGAATGGACATGAGAGAGTCATCGGCTACGCCAGTAGGTCCCTGCGGGACAACGAAAGAAACCCCCACAATTATAGCTCCTTTCGACTAGAGCTCCTGGCCCTAGTGTGGGCCATGACAGAGAAATTTGCTGGCTTCCTGACAGGGACCAAGATCCAGGTCCGAACAGACAATAATCCTCTGGCCCACCTTGAGAATACTAAATTGGGAGCCTTGGAACAACGGTGGGTGGCTCGCCTTGCAAAGTTCGACTTCACCATCTGTTATCGTCCCGCCACCGAAAACGCAAATGCGGATGGACTGTCAAGAGTGACGGTGGAGATCCCAGTGGGGGATCTCGATGAACAACTAGAGGAGGAAGAGACGCCAGACTTTAGCAAGTTTGGGCCCCCAGTGGTTGCGTCACAATTAAGTAGGGAGGCTTGCACACTGCCCCGGTCCCTGGGAAGAACCAATGAAGAATGGGGACGTGCTCAATCTGCAGACGAAGGGCTACAACAGATGAAACACTGGGTAGCTGAGAAGCAGAAGCCCGACAAGCAAGAAAGGGCTAACCTGGACGCCGAGATGAAGAGCGTCTTACACCAGTGGGATAGACTAGAAGTTCGAGAATCAGTGTTATATCGTAAGAGACAACAGCCAAAAGAAATAGAAACAAGATGGCAGGTGGTCATCCCCGGAAAAATGGCTCAAGAGGTAGCTAAGGAAGCACACGAGTTTGGCGCTCACTTCGGACCTGCAAAGACCTACCAATGGTTACAGCGGTACGTGTACTGCCCTCGATTGGAGTCTGTGGTAGAAGAGGTTTGCCGGCGATGTCGAGTATGCGACCTCATTAAAAGCACCGAACAGAGGGCACCCGTTCAGACCATACAGACCAAAGAACCGCTAGAAATCTTGATGATTGATTATCTCCTCGTGGGACACTCAGCTCGGGGGCTACAATACTGTTTGGTTATGACTGACCATTTCTCCAAGTTCGCTGTAGTCACCCCGACTAGAGATCAGACTGCAGAGTCGGCGGCACGGGCTGTATGCCAAGACTTTATCCGGGTGTATGGATGCCCAAAGCGAATCCACTCCGATCAAGGGGCATGTTTCCAAGGCAAGGTGATGGAGGAACTCTATCGTATGTATGGCATCGAGCGATCTCGGACTACACCTTACCACCCCCAAGGCAATGGAGCATGTGAACGCTTCAACCGAACCCTACTTCAGATGCTGCGGACATTGGAGGAAGATAAGAAAGCATGTTGGCCGGATTACCTAGCAGAATTGGTCTGGGCCTACAATAACCGAGTTCACTCCACTACGGGTTACACCCCATATCTGTTGCTCTTTGGAAGAGCTGGGCGAGACATCATCGAGCTGAATTTGGAGCAGCCAGAGGATTTCATGGAACGAACTGTCACTTCGTGGGTGAAAGAACATCGACAACGATTACAAACGATCCGTCGGTTGGCCGGTCAACAGCTACAGAAGAAAGAACATACGAGCCCTAAACCAATTCAGGAAATACCGCTGCAACCTGGAGATCGAGTGCTAGTCAGAGAGAAGCGCCCCAAGGGCAAACTGAGTGAGAGATGGGAAGTACAACCCTACAGAGTAATTGGACGGGTATATGCTGATGGCCCAGTCTACAAGGTGCAAGTTGAGAATGGGGCGTCCGGCCCTAGAGTACTACACAGAAATATGCTGCGGCCATGTCGGTCCGAAGCTTCTCCTACGCCAATATCTCCTACATTCTCTACCCCGCTCCCTGAACTCACGTCACCTGTGTGTGAAGTCGACGATGACTGGTGGACAGTCCCCAACACAGTGGGGGACCCTCAGCCTTCCAGAAGCGGGGAGCCCATGGATGAGCCCCTACCGCCACGTGAAGAAGAGCCCAGCCAAGATTCCACTGTGGCTCCTGCAGCAGGTGTTCCTCCGGGAGCTAGCCAGGCCTGGCCTGATAGTCAAGATCTTAGAAGGTCTCAGAGGTCTACTGCAGGGGTTCCACCAATCCGATATGTTGAACAATGTACTCAGTCTGCTGTATTGCCATTATTGTCTCCTCCACAGGTGCTGTGTTCACATTGAACGGCCCGTCATTACACTGTGGACCTGATGTTGTGATGGCCGAGGACGACCATCATTAAGTAGGGAGGCATATTGGGGGGCTACTGCTATGGACAGTAAGAGAAGCGTTGCCACTTTAAGAAGTCCCTGCCTGTGTGGGACCGTAAGAAACACGCTGCCACTTTAAGAGACAGAAATTCCCCCAGCTGTGGGATGATGGTATGTCCTGTTTTCCCCCCTTCGGAGAGTGTGTTTTTTGGAACAGCCCGTTTATGTGTAGAGAGGAACAGACTTTCTGTGTAGTTTGGAAAAAGCACTGCAATGTTCGTGTGAAATGAAAGTGGGACACAGACAAGCCCGAGATCCTGTGAGAATCTGAAGCAAGGAGAAGATTTGCAGCCCATCGACTCGAGACAGGAGCCGTGTGCACCTTCGGATCGGACTGCTGTTGTTGGGGGCCCCCAGGACTGCATCCAGATCTCTGCATCACTGTGAGTTGAATATTGTGCACATTTCAGGGTTTAGAATAGGCTTCAGTAGATAGAACACGGCAGCCTGTGTGGCCTGTGTAGCACGGCCAGAAAGGTTATACGTAGAGTAGTATTGTACTTTGCTTTTGTGAATTTACCTGTGTGCTCTCAACTTGTGATAGTTGGAGAACCGTGCTATTGAGCGGACCAACTAGAGAAAACGAACAGTTTGTTAAATCTCGTTTTTGCCACTGTTTACCCCTGCTTGAACCTTCCTTCTTCACTCCTTTCCCCGCCTGTTAATAAATTCACCCTTTTGGTTTGCACTCCCATCTTGTGTATCGTACCTTATTCTGCACCGCGGTGGTCCTCCCAGCCATCGCTTCATAAGCACGCCTCTGGACCCGGAAGCAGCTGAGTTGGAGGTAAATCACCCGGCTTCAGCCGCCGGGTGCATTCTTGCCTTGAATCACTGGCGGCCGCAACCCGAAAATAGCTGTGACCAGCGGCCCTGAAGCTGAGTGGCCGGCGGCCTGGGGGGCAAATGCCTCCCTGCAACCTGGCCCAGTCCGCCCCTGCACATTGTTACATTTGTACACAGCCACAAAATAGAACAATGTGTCCATGATTTCACTGCAACCAGCAAATTGCCAGTGAAATTGCATGCAATGTTGCGACGTGTAAAGGTACCCTAACAGAATTAATGACAATATGCTATGTAAGGGACGGTGCAATACAGAGCAAGACATGATAGTATGTAATGATGGGATGGTGCTGTACATAACTGAGGAAGGTATATAATAACGGCACCATACAGGCAGGGCCGGTTTTAGGCAAAATGGGGCCCTGGGCAAAAGGTTAAAGTGGGCCTTAAATGCTCACATATTGCACTATCACACTCAGACATTTGGGTTACATTTACAAATGACGAAATTCAGACTGGTGAATGAGTGCGATCTATAATATTCAAGTCATTCAGCGCTTGTTTCCGGCCTTTTTACACAGGATGATGAAGAATGATGGGAGCAGAGCAATCACCGGTAGAGCAATCTGTCCTCTACAGATTCATGTTATCGGCAGCTCTTCTGCAGTTTGCAGCTGGCGATGTGCTATCGAGGGCAAGGATTTTTGTTCCTCCATAAACATCCAATCACCCGATGATGAGCCGCATTTTGCTCGTTTGTTGGGCGATTGCCGACCTGTTTACACCTAGGAACTCTAATCTGTGCTGCTGGGATTTATAAATGTGGATGGTACATACACACAACACACGGTATGTGACACAAACGCTATATGTTACACGCATACACCGAGCACACACACATAGGGTACCATCACACCTGGCGATGGCACCGCCGATTTCTTAGGCGATGTAGGGGTGTGGCCTATCGGCGCTGATATCGCCCCTGCGTTGCCTGATGTAAAGGGGTGATGTCAGCGCTACATATCGCCTCTGATCGCACTGATGTGAAACCAGGCGAGTACTCAAGGGCGATGTGTAGACATCGCCCCATGTAACAGGGGGACGGCGATCTGACAGGCGATGGGAGCCACAGGCTCCCATGTTACAGCATCGCTGCTGGGGTTTTTAGACACCCCAGCGGCGATGCCGCCTGTCAGATCGCAAGTGCATCGCCGGAGGTGTCACCACATGTAAACATGCGACGGCGACGCTGACAGGGCACCAAAACGCGCTCCCGCCCATAGCCACAGACATCTCCGGCGACGTCACCTGGTGTGTCGGTACCCATAGACACACATGTCCATTCCCATCATTGTCTGTGTCACACAGGACGGCTCCTCCAGGAGAGTCGCTCTTTCTAACCTCTTATCCTCTGATCAACGGATGGGGACTCTGAACACAGGACTCCTTATATTGATTAAAAAAGTGTTTAATTAATCAGCATTTACAAACTGGAGATTCAGTAAGAAGAATGTTTCCATAGGATCAACTACTTAAGTGTCAGCTTTAACAAAGATCTGCTATATTCTTCATATTATAAAAAATACATTTGAATTAAGCCTCATCCTGGTGTCTTGTGTTGCTCTGGGGTCACTAGTGGAAATATTGATCTTAAAGGAGTTGTCCAGAATTCTATAAACATGACTGATTTCTTTCAAAAACAGCGCCACCCCTGTCTACAGGTTGTGTGTGATATTGCACCTCAGCTTATTTGAAGGGAATAGGCCTATGCTGTAATACCGCATACCACCTGTACACAGGGGTGGTGCTGTTTTTGAAAGAATGTAGTAAAGTTTTATTAATCCCGGACATCCCCTTTAATGCCTTGTAAGTTCTGCTTGATAATTGGCTACAAATGTAGGAATTAAGGAGGTCCCCTAACTCTAATTACTCCCATCATGAACATGTGAAGATTGAAGCCTGTGGGGGGCGCTCCTGCTGCTATTATATGGCAATTACAAGGATTTTATAACTTTCACCACTGAGCGATTTTTCGTTTTTGTTTTTCCCTCTGCTCTTCCAAGAGTCAGAACTTTTTTTATTTCTCCTTCCACATCACCGTACAAGGGCTTATTTTTTTGTGGGATGAGTTGTACTATTGAATTACATCATTCATCCTACCACAAAATGTACTGGAGAATGTGAAAAACATTCCAAGTGCTTTGAAATTGCAAAAAAAAGTGCAATTCCACAATTTGTTTTGAGTTTTTTATTCATCATGTTAACTATATGGTAAAGGTGAATCCATAAGTTGATTATCTGGGTCAGAATAAGAAGATACTGAACATTTTTTTTTATTTCAATCATAAACCCCCCCCAGAAATTTCTAAGAAAAAAAAAAAATAATAAAAATAAATATTTGCTTTATTCGCCATTTTCCGAGACCCATGATGTTTTAATTTTTGAAGATACAGGGCTATGTGAGGGCTTACTTTATGTGCCCTGAGCTGACATTTTTACTGATATCATTTTGAGTCACATACAACATTTTGATCGCCTTTTATTGCATTGTATTGTAACAGCACAGTGGCTCAAAAACACAATTCTGCCGTTTTTATTTTATTTCCGTTAAGCCATTTACCAATTGAATTAATTTATTTCATATATTAATAGCTCAGATTCTTACGTATGCAACGATACCAAATATATGTATTTTTACTTTTTTTTTTATTACTTATTTATTGCTATTTTCAGTTCAGCTCCTTTGGGGGCCCCTCAGAGAGTGGGGGCCCTGGGCAAGGGCCCAGTCTGCCTCCCCCCTAATGCCGGCCCTGCATACAGGACTAGAAGGGATGCTACATAATAAAGAGTGGCATTATACATACGGTAATATAAGAGCAAACTATGTAATTAAGGATGGCCTTATACATAACAAGAAAGTGCGCTATATACTAAGGAACAGTACTATACATAATAAGACAGTACACTATATACTAAGGGTCGGTGCTATACATACAAGAATGTACACTATATACTAAGGGATGGTGCTATACATAACAAGAATGTACACTATATACTAAGGGATGGTACTATACATAACAAGAATGTACACTATATTCTAAGGGATGGTGCTATACATAACAAGAATGTACACTATATACTAAGGGATGGTACTATACATAACAAGAATGTACACTATATACTAAGGAATGGTGCTATACATAATAGGAATGTACACTATATACTAAGGCATGGTGCTATACATAATAAGAATGTACACTATATACTAAGGGATGGTGCTATACATAACAAGAATGTACACTATATACTAAGGGATGGTGCTATACATAACAAGAATGTACAGTATATACTAAGGGATGGTGCTATACATAATAGGAATGTACACTATATACTAATGGATGGTGCTATACATGAAAAGAATGTACACTATATACTAAGGGATGGTGCTATACATAATAGGAATGTACACTATATACTAATGGATGGTGCTATACATAAGAATGTACACTATATACTAAGGGATGGTGCTATACATAAGAATGTACAGTATATACTAAGGGGTGGAGCTATACATAAGAATGTACAGTATATACTAAGGGATGGTGCTATACATAAGAATGTACACTATGTACTAAGGGGTGGTGCTATACATAACAAGAATGTACAGTATATACTAAGGGATGGTGCTATACAATAGGAATGTACACTATATACTAATGGATGGTGCTATACATAAGAATGTACAGTATATACTAAGGGGTGGTGCTATACATAAGAATGTACAGTATATACTAAGGGATGGTGCTATACATAAGAATGTACACTATATACTAAGAGATAGTGCTATACATAATAGGAATGTACACTATATACTAAGGCATGGTGCTATACATAATAAGAATGTACACTATATACTAAGGGATGGTGCTATACATAACAAGAATGTACACTATATACTAAGGGATGGTGCTATACATAACAAGAATGTACAGTATATACTAAGGGATGGTGCTATACATAATAGGAATGTACACTATATACTAATGGATGGTGCTATACATGAAAAGAATGTACACTATATACTAAGGGATGGTGCTATACATAATAGGAATGTACACTATATACTAATGGATGGTGCTATACATAAGAATGTACAGTATATACTAAGGGGTGGTGCTATACATAAGAATGTACAGTATATACTAAGGGATGGTGCTATACATAATAAGAATGTACACTATGTACTAAGGGTCGGTGCTATACATAACAAGAATGTACACTATATACTAATGGATGGTGCTATACATAACAAGAATGTACACTATATACTAATGGATGGTGCTATACATAATAGGAATGTACACTATATACTAAGGGATGGTGCTATACATAAGAATGTACAGTATATACTAAGGGGTGGAGCTATACATAAGAATGTACAGTATATACTAAGGGATGGTGCTATACATAAGAATGTACACTATGTACTAAGGGGTGGTGCTATACATAACAAGAATGTACAGTATATACTAAGGGATGGTGCTATACAATAGGAATGTACACTATATACTAATGGATGGTGCTATACATAAGAATGTACAGTATATACTAAGGGGTGGTGCTATACATAAGAATGTACAGTATATACTAAGGGATGGTGCTATACATAAGAATGTACACTATATACTAAGAGATAGTGCTATACATAATAGGAATGTACACTATATACTAAGGCATGGTGCTATACATAACAAGAATGTACACTATATACTAAGGCATGGTGCTATACATAATAAGGCTATAGTTATATATCCATGTGCAGTGTCGGTGTGCTGCCTGATTTTATTCTCAGATAGCACATAGACTATGTCTTATCCCTATAATCCGATCAGAACAGCTCTGAGTAGCACAGATCTCATTCTCAGATTTGTCATATTCACTGATATGTGAATGGATCTCTAAAGCTCTATGAGTCAATGTGCCGTCCAATAAAAAAAATCAGGCAGCACACGGACATATCACATGAATGTGGCCTAATATTGGTTGTTTTACAAACAGCAGATTTACTCCTGGACTTCTAGTACAGATATAGAATAATATTTCCATCCAGTGACCACTGACGTCTCGTCTGATCAGAGTCATTTGTTGTTTCTTCTCCATCTGGTCAGACCTTCATGACCTTCCAGCCACGACTCGTCACTGATCACTGCAGCCCTGAAAATAACAAGGTCACATATATTGTACATATATATTGTCTCCTGAATAAAATGTCCCCCACACTGCAACCCTGAATATTAATATGTTCCCCACCATTATTATAACATTACCCACGCACCATTCATAATATAAAGTGATAAATAAGGGGGCCCAGTCCTGTGTCCCCCCACCCTCCCTCATATTCTCTATAAAAGTCCCTGAATTAGATGGTTGGAGAAGACAAATTCAGGGTCTTATAATGAATTGAGGGGGTGGGAGATGAGGCTATCAGGTACTTAGCAGAATTTGGACTTGTGCCCTACCTGCACATTGGTCATGTAGTTTTTTTAGATCATATAAAGATATTTGCTCCCCCATATAATGTCCCCCATTATGGACCCCTTCCTGGTATAATATCCTCCACCCCGGAACCCATTCTGGTTGTTATGCACGTATCTACTCAAACACAGGTACAGGGAGAAATAAAGCCTACAACACTGCAGCCGCGCTCACACCCTACTAGTTCCTGTACAGACTAGAAAATCCCTGGCTGCACAACTAAAAACATCAACTTGAGCCTGATTACCTTAAAGGCATTCGAGCTGTTTCTCATTCTTCCTGAGGATCCAGTGGAGCATCTGCTACACACTACTAACCAAAAGAGAGAACGTGATAGACTGGGACCCAAAGTGAGGAAACGTAAGGTACGTGCAAGAGGAGGAAAAAGGAGTATAATAATATATAATAAAGTATAATAAATGAAAGCAAAGAAAACCTCCCACCAACCTAACTGAGAACAGAGAAAATGTGTTAGTAAAGTAAATGAGCAAACCCAGACCATAAACACCTAGCATTAGGCAAACAAAAAGCAGTAACATCTAGCTCGTCTCTGCCTAGCAGGCAAAATCCCTTAGTTGCAGAGCTTGAACTCAGCTGAAATCCACCTAGAAATATAGCCAGCAATGAAAACTGGTACAGCGTGAGTATAAATAGTCCCACCTAAGCTGTGATAGGAGAGAGACAAAATAGGAAAGTGAGAAACACCTGACTACCGGCAAAGCAAGGGAAGAAAAGCAAAGATAAGAGAACCTTCAGCAGTTGCACAGAGATCAACAAGTCTGTGGCTCAGCAGGAAAGGTAACCGACCACTCAGCTAGAGGTCACCAGATCAATTCCCAAAACCAAAGCATGACATTATACCCTTCTATAAGGTTCACTGGACTCTCAGCAGCCTCACCATCTCACATTACTGATGGAACTCTCTCACCATATGATTCACATGAAGATTCTCTGAACCAACCCAGGACTTATGTCCAAGACCATAACCCTTCCACTTGATGAGTTATTGTAAAAGGTGCTTGACAGACCTCACTCTACATCATACTCCTGATCCTCCTCTAAATCCACCTGAATTTTGTCTTGAGGGCAAGATCTCCTCTCAAATCTTTTTAAATGGGTTAAATGGGAGTTTATGATCTTCCAAGCTAAAGGGAGATGATGTTTAACTATTAAAGGATTCAAAACTTCCACAATCCTGTAAGGACCTACAAATTTGGGGGCAAAGCTCCTAGATGCCACTCTAAAGGTACCGTTACACAGCACGTCGTTGAAACGATGTCGGCAACGATTTCACCGGAGCGCGGTCGTTTCAACATCACTGGTGAGATGTCACACATCTAGATATCGTGGACGACGCACCAACGATATAGTGACCAGGTATCGTTCGCACAACCCTGTGAATGATATTTGTTCACTGGTGTGAATAGGTGAAGTTGTGAACGACATAGTTATCGCGGTGTCACACAGAACAATCCAGCAGGTTGGCTGATCGAGGATCGTCTGATTTGAGAACATGTTCTCAAATCTGCGCTCAACAATCCAACGATTTATCGTAATCAAATCTTGGTGTCACACGCAATGAGGTAGTAATGATGTCACTGGAACGACTCCAAACCCGTGACATTTGAGTGATATCGTGAAGGACATCGTGCCGTGTAACGGGGGCTTAAGATGTACAGTTTTTGAGGACATCCACACAAATTCCTCCACCCTGCAGACTGGATCATTCTTACATATGTGGTTGGTGCCTTTTTTGGCATGGTCACTGTCACCAAAACACCCCCATTTACCTCCTTCCGGGTTTTAATTAATCAGGAAGTTTCTGCCCCTCTGAGTTAGACAGATCATGGTCAAGTAAGTACCTGGTCGCAATGGACCTCGTAAGGCGAGAGTTAACCCACTGGGATCTGAAGAGAGGTCTTAGTCCTGGCACAGTCTCCACAATTACGTACATACTCTTCAGTATCCTTACGAGCATTCTGCCACCAAAAGGATCTACGTAGAATGAGAGCGTCATGTTACAGAGAAATCTGGATTCCCCAGTACATTGGGCCATGCATTACTTTAAGCAAATCTGCTCACAAAGAGAGCATTACATAGAGCTTGTTTACAGGGAATTGCTGTATAATAAGCTGAGCATTCCGAATGCGCCGCCTGCCCTCAGAGAACTCAGTGCCACCCTTACACCAAGAAACCCGTCTGGTTCTTTGTTTATCTGGGACAATGTTACGTGACAAAACATCAGGCTTAACATTCTTACAGCCAGGGAGACAAGTTACAGGAGCCAAGGATCTCAAGAGAAACCTAGAAAAGCAGGAGTCACCCCATGACCTAACTCTATGGGTCTCCCAATTATTGGCCGGATTGTGTTTAAATAACCATGGCAGCCCATGATACTCTCTGCACTTGAAACAGACCCCTGAGCCTATCACAGAGCAGGTACATTTATACGGAGACTTGATTACACACAGGTGGATTCTATTTATCATTACCAGTCATTTAGGACAACATTGGATCATTCAGAGATCCGCACTGAACTTCTGGAGTGAGTTTGCTGCAATCAAAGTAAAGGGGCTGAATAATATTGCACGTCCCACTTTTCAGTTTTTTATTTATTAAAAAAAGTTCAAAATATCCAATAAATTTGGTTCCACCTCACGATTGTGTCCCACTTGTTGATTCTTCACAAAAAAATTAGAATTTATATCTTTGTTTGAAGCCTGAAATGTGGCAAAAGGTTGAAAAGTTTAAGGGACCCAAATACTTTCACAAGGCACTGTACAGGATTGGAGTTGTTGCACTTAACATATTCCAACGCCCCCACTCAACGACTACTTATCCTGTTAGTCCCATTGCAGTTCTGAAGTCCTCAAACTTGGCTCTTGGCAATGCTTTTGTCATACCATCTGCTAACATCTTGTCAGACTCGCAATACACAAACTCTAGTTTGTTCTAGTTTGTTCCACTAAGTCACATAAGTGGTGATGCTTAACGTCGATGTGCTTAGTCCTTGCACTGATCTTCTTATTGCTGGCAAGTCCAATACATCCTTGGTTGTCCTTATATACAGAAGTGCCCCCACTGCTTGGCTGTTACTGTCATTGCTGGAATTTTGACGAATCTTTGGCTTCTGAGGGCTCTTTTTCTTTGCCATGACTGTGACTCTGGTTCAGGAAGTGTTCTGACCATATAAGAAAGGCGTCTAGCTGGGATACCTTTGTTTGGTCTTTCTGATCTCCTGACTGGAGGTTGACTTTGTTTTTCTGTGTCTTCCTTGGTGACTTCAGAGCTTATCCAGATTTCAGTGTTTTCTTTTCAGTGTCTGGGTTTAGTGATTGAGATTCTTCTTTTGTTCCTTTGCTTGAATGACTGGTGTAACTTCATGGAATTTGCGCGAAACAGAGTTCTCATCAATCACTACGTCTCTGCTGATTGTTACTGTCTGGGTGCAGGATTCTGTATCTCTTTTGAGTTTCGCTATAGCCCACCAGGAGTCCTTGCTTTGCATGTGATTCCCACTTGGAACGTTTTTCTTTGGGAACATACACAAACGTTTTTTCTTCCAAATATCCTGAAGTGCTTCAGGTTAGGCTTCTCGCAGTTCCATAGCTCATATGGAATTTTATTGTGGCTTTACCTGGCAGTCTGTTTTGAAGATAGCAAGCTGTCATGATGGCTTCTCCTCAATACGTTGTAGGTAGATTGGCATCAAACAACATACGTCTTCCACTTTTACAGAGGGTGCGGTTCTTTCTCTCTGCAACACCATTCTGTTCTGGGTTGTATGGAATGATAGTCTGGAACACCGGAACACCATTCCATTCTTTTTCACAATGCTTTGCACCTTACCACTTGTATATTCAGTCCCATTATCTGCACGCAGGGCTTTTGGCATTCTTCCAAATTTGTTGAATACTACGGTAAGATGTTCTTCAAGTTTCTGTGGAACTTCATCCTTACTGTGAAGCAGGTAGGCAACTGAATATCTGGAGTAGTGATCAATAAATGTGAGGAAATATCTTTTCTTGCTTGGAGTTTGAACACTGATTGGACCACAAACATCTGTGTGTATCAGATCCAGTGGCTGTGCCGATCTAGTGGTGCTTACTTTAGGAAAGGGTTTTCTGGACAATTTCCCTTTAAGACAGCTGGTGCACTTCATCAATTGTCTACATTCCTTAATTTCAACACCATTTGCTAGTTGACCTAGCTTCCTTACTGCTTCTGGGTCTCTGTGCCCAAGACGTTTGCGCCATACATGGATACAGTTCTTTTGCAGATCTTGTCTAGCACTGTACACTCTTTCTTTGCAATTTAGCTGATAAAGTTCATTTTGGATTTTTCCTTCTGCAAGAGTGTGACCCTCCTTTGATATAATGCAGCTGTTGTCTTTAAAAGTAACTACATTCCCTTTTGCGTGAGCTTCTTTACAGACAGACGATTGCTTTCAAGACTGGGAACATAGAGAACATCCTTTACTGGATCTTTCTGCTGACGAAACTGGACAGTGGAGGTAGCTGTCTCCTGATTCTTCTGAAGTCATATTGTGATCATTAGCTAAAATGACCTTTTCTGACTTGCTTTCATCAAGGTCAGTGAAGAATTCCTTATTATTTGCCATATGGCTGCTAGCACCAGAGTCTATACACCATATATGCTTTGCAGATGAGCCTGTATTGGTATTAAATGCAGCTTCAACATATGCAGACTTTTCCTTTACAGCTGTTTTCACCTTTTGATGACTGTTCTGATTTTTAAGCTGATTCATTCTTGCTTACCAAACTCTGCAGTTTGCTTTAAGGTGTCCGGGCTTTTTACAGGCAAAACATTCACGAGTTTCTCTTAGATTACTCTTATATTTCGGAAATGCCTGTGTCTTTAATGCTGTTTCTGCTCTGGATTCATTACTGCTGCTTACATTCTGCATTTTCTCTTGATTTCATCCACAAGTTTGCCTTTGACGTATTCTAGTGTGAGCTCATCATCTGGCCGTGCATCTAGTGCAATGACAAGTGTGTCATAACTTTCTGGAAGACCACTTAGTAGAAGTGCAGCAACATGAAAATCTTTAATTTCTTCTCCAATACCCCCGCGACGCTCCACAATCTCTAGGGTGTTTCTTATATAGTCCTGCATATTCTGGCCATCACTTAGCTTAGAATGGCAAAGCTTTCTCATTAGGTAAAGCTTATTGCTGAGATTTGATCTTTCATGCACTTTCTGTAACTCATTCCGCTTTTGCAGTTGCACACTTGCTATATGCACAATCTGATCATCACCTACACTGAGGGACATACTGCTTTATGCTTTCTGGTCCTTCTCTAGCCAATCATCTGGTAATGGATGTGGCAGCACTTGTTCCTGTGTATATTTCCACGTATGAGCAGCATCTTCACCTTGAATTTCCAGTACTGGTAGTTCTGATTAGTGAGACTTTGCACTGAGAACCTGATAAGATTGCTGCTAGTGGACATCTTTTCTGTTGCTCTGTGCTGCTCTTGCTTTGGGCTTCTGTTGCTGTGTCACTCTGGGTTCTGTGTCACTGTGGGGTTCTGTCTCTCTGGGCCCATAACCTGTTGGCAGTGGATTACTCAGGATACTTTCCAAGCATGTGACAGCAGAGTTTCTTTATTCAGCAACAAACAGGAACAGATAAGCCTAATAAATCAGGAATAAAACATATCTTATGTCTCTCAGTCTCTGTGCAGCATCTGCAGCTGCTTCTATCTCATACACAGACACTGGAAACTGGATACAGTCACATGCTCTTCCTGTGTGAGCCTCTGTTTCTTTTTTGTTCTAACTTTATCTACAGTATACAAACCTAGCAACTAAACACTCATATAAAGGAATAGAGTTGTTGCATAAAACACATTCCAACAAAGAGTGATTCCAGGAGGTCTCTATTGCCCAAGGTCTAATTCGTGAGCAATAGTCTTAAAGTCTACGACCTCACTGAACCAACCTATGGATCTTGGATCCCGCAACAGTGACCTTGTCGGTTTTGTGATTGATGAGGCCAAGAACCGAGAGAAACTCCTCAACAAAGGAAAATGCCAGAGAGTCCTCAGGCAAAGAAAATGAGAATTCCCAGGGCACAAAGACAAAACAATGCCCCCTCATTGACTCTCACTTCAGAAGAGACAGGTGAAAGTATAATTTGCATGAGGAATGAAAAAAATGTAAAACTTACTTCTATGCCCATCGAGCAGTCCAGCAAGTTTACTTTGGGTTCTAATGTGATGTTCAGACAAACCAAATCCTCTGTGGTAGCAGAACATGCTGCTGATGCTGGAGCTTGATATCAGTCACTTCCAGGGACAAGGCCAAGGCATTAACAGGATCCACAATAACACCCCGGGTCACTGTAATGGGCTATACTTTTTGCAGGGCTGGGACTCCTTAGCTGAAATCCACCTAGAAAACAGCCAATAAAGAAGGCAAGTGAAAGATAAGTATAAATAGCCCCACTACAGCTGTGCTAGGACAAAGACAAAATAGATAAGTGAGAAACACCTGACTACCAAATCAAATCTAGTGACGAAAAGCAAAGGTAAGAGAATCCTCAGCAGTTGGACAGAGACCGACAAGGCTGTGGTGCAGCAGGGAAAGATACTAACCACGCAGAAAGGGGTCAACGGATGGATTCCCGAACAAAGGCTGGTATAACGTCCCCCATTCTGGTCACGTCCTGGTATAATGTCCTCTGTCCTTGGCCCCTTCATGGAATAATGTTCCCCATCCTGGTATAATGTGCCCCAACCTGGGCTCCTTCCCAGTATAATATCCCCCATCCTTGGCCCTTTTCAGTAATAATGTGCCCCATACTGGGCCCCTTCCTGGTACAATGCCCCCCCATCCAGGCCTCCTACTTGATATAATGTCTCACAACCTGGGTCCCTTCTTGGGATAATGTGCCTCATCTTTGGCCCTTTCCAATAATAATGTCCCCCATCCTGGGCACCTTCCTGGTATAATGTTCCCTGTTCTGCTCTTTTCCGATACATTAAAAAAATAAAAGACTCTTCTTACCTTCCTCCACGCCCCACAGCATGGCATCCTCTTCTATAGCCAGTGCAGGAGCTGGCAGCTGACTTCAGCTTACCCGTCATGGTGCATGATGTCACTGCCATGCACCGGCCATCATAGGCACGCTGACACCAGCTGTTGGCCTCTGATTGGCTGCTGCCGGGTATTGGCGAGGAGTCTCTGCGCCACAATACGTTTCAGCTGAATGTACATCCTCAGGAGAGAATTGTATTTGTGGTATTCTGTATTGTAGAATTGTTCAGGTTTCTCTGGTATTGTAACTCAGCCCCATCTTGGTGCATTTTTGCAAAAAATATGAAATATTTACAAGCTATAAACTCCATTATAATTTGCATTTTGCTAATTTTCTGTAAATTATTTGGACTTTTTATTACAGCTGTATTTTAGATTCAGTCACTACACTTCTTGGCCACCAGATGGTGATGTTTGCTAGCAAGAAAGAAAGTCCAGTGGAATCACAGCTGGACCCAGACCTTGTAGTGGTTGATGTGAGGATACTGCAAAGTGAGGACTGCGGCTTATAAGAGGCCCCTAGAGGAGCTTCCTGAAGAAAGGATTAAGGACATCATTACTTTTGTGTCTTTCTGCGTATAATCGGGACCCTTAAGCTTAGCCCCTTTCAATTCTTAAATAATATCATCTCATGCGTGCACGCTCCCCCGTAGTCACTGTCGGCTGCTGTCATCATGTCCTTAGGAAGAGCAGCTCTGAAGCACAAACTGCTGATGTGTGAAGTGAAATGTGCAGAGAAGAGGATGTGAGTTCAGGATCAGGTGGAGCGGTGCTGATACTGCTCATGGGAAGATATAAGGTGTGAAGAGCATCATGCAATATGTCTTAATTATGAGCCCTGCCCTGAAATATTGGCGAAACCTCCATAACAAAAACTATAGGACCCCTATAAATAGTTAAGGACATTAACAGTACTAGGCAGGGTGCCATAATAATTAGAATCTTCACCCAGATACTGTCCCCATAATGTCAGATAGACTTTCTCCATAATCAATGTCAGAGCTGCCTCACAATCAGACTCAGACCCCCCCCATAACCAATATCAGATAGAGTTTCTCCATAATCAATGTTATGACTGCCCCACAATCAGACTCAGACTTCCCCCACATTCAGAGTCAGCAGAGACTGTCGACATAAAGAATGCCAGATATGGACTATATCTGCAAGTGAGAGACAAAACAGAGTGCAATGGGTCTTATTGTATGGGGAAATGTAATCCCCTTAAGATTGCACTGGGCCATATGTGTAAACTCACAACTAGTGTATGCGTTTGTACAGCTACTGCTGAATCCGCACTTCCATGTGCAAAGTGGTGTGTATACAGAAATCCAAACAATAGTGATCCTATGATCTGCGCTGCTGTGTCAGGAAAAAAGGGGCCGCACGAGGTCTTGAAGCAATGGTGTTCATTTGAGGCGGTCGACAGGGGATGGGGTAATCGGGTAATGGGGCTGATGGTGGCTTCGATGGGGAATCACGGCTGGTCGGTCCCTGGTCCTGTGCCCTGGACCCTCAATGGCGAGGAACGGTGGGGGACAAGGGTATTGTTAACGTGATGCCACCTATGGTACCTGGTAACGGGTATACCAGCGCTGCAGCTGGCCGCTGAGGTGATGGTGGGTGCAGCAGAGTGTAGTACAGCTCCCCACAGGTGGAGCTTTACCTCAGGGCAGCGGGGATGGATGAGGGGAGTAGTAGTTAAGTCCTTGCTGACACAGCGGTGAATTGCAGCGGTTAGACAGGTACACAGACACAGGGATTGTTGTTTCGGTACCTTTTACTGATGACAGGGTAACAGGTACAGTCCAGAGTATTAACCAGGTCCCCAATGCAACTTGGGACTTCCACCTTAGAAAGTTATGAGGCCTCCTCTGTGTCTCTGCTCTGTGGTTTCAGGTAAGTCCTGCCTGAGCCTGAACCCACCGCTTCTTCTCCCTGCCTGGGCTTTGTCCTAAGCTGACAATGAGGTCCTTCTGCGGGGTCCCTGTTTCTCCTATGGCCCCTGGTCCTGTGCTTGGTCAGTTTAGCGTCTCTTACTTTGTCTCTTTCAGGGCTGAACTCCTCCTGAGTCTTCCGGTCGTTTGCTGTAACAGTAAATGCTGGCTACTTCGGATTCCGGTGTCCGGGTGTACTAAAGGGCTGTAGTAACCGCTTCCCTTTCTTGGTTCCCTGCTTTCTCCACTTGCCTCCAACCATTTCCCTAGGGTGCAACACAGCGGTCATTGGTCCCTGGTCCTGGGCCTGGATCCTTCCCAGTGACCAAATCCTCACTCCTCGCTCTCCTCACTGGAACTGACTATTGGGACTGACTAACTCCTCCCCTCAGGCCTGGATGTTTTAAAGGGGAACTGGCTTAAGGCAGCCAGTAGAGCTCCCCCTTCAGGTCTGAGGTAGAAGGTGTTGTGTGCAGTGTGAACCAAGGTGTAATTCCCTCCTTGCACCGGTGGATCCTTTGGCAATCCCTTGCAGGGGTGCCACATTCCCCCCTAGTTAAATACAGTCCTCCGGGACTGAAACATTTTTACTTAACACAACATAACTATTTACATTTGAAAACTGAACAAAGTCTTAAAATGAAAAATTTACAAAAAACAGGTATAAATAAGAAAAACAGGTAACCAGTCCATATAGCGCTAGTCCATCTGCTGCAGGCTGTTTAAAGGGTGTTTAAACAGGTGTTTGCCACTACCAGTCCTGTGACTATGGTCCATTTTTGAAAATAGGAAAAAGGGGAAATTCAACAATTCCAGGTAAAGTCTCTGTGGCTTAAAGTTCAACATTACACAACAACAAACAATACGGGTGCTTTGGAGTAGTAGTAGTTAAGTCCTTGCTGACACAGCGGTGAATTGCAGCGGTTAGACAGGTACACAGACACAGGGATTGTTGTTTCGGTACCTTTTACTGATGACAGGGTAACAGGTACAGTCCAGAGTAGTAACCAAGTCCCCAGTGCAACTTGGGACTTCCACCTTAGAAAGTTATGAGGCCTCCTCTGTCTTTGTGCTCTGTGGTGTGGGGTAAGTCCTGCCTGAGCCTGAACCCACCGCTTCTTCTCCCTCTTTGGGCTTTGTACTAAGCTGACAATGAGGTCCTTCTGCGTGGTCCCTGTTTCTCCTAAGGCCCCTGGTCCTGTACTTGGTCAGTTCCAACATCTCTTACTTGTTCTCCTCAGGGGGTAAACTTCTCCTGATTCCTCCGGGCTTTTGCTGTAGCAATAAATGATTACAGCTTCGGACTCCGGTGTCTGGGTATACTAAAGGGCTGTAGTAACAGGTTCCCTTGCTTAGTTCCCTGCTTTCTCCACTTGCCTCCGACCCTTTCCCTATGGTGCGACACAGCGGTTAGTGGTCCCTGGTCCTGGGCCTGGATCTCTCCCAGCGACCAGCTGTTCCGTCTCCTCTCTCTTCTCTGCTCACTGTCTCCTGGGACTGACTGACTCCTCCCCTCAGGCCTGGATGTTTTAAAGGGGAACTGGCTTAAGGCAGCCAGTGGAGCTCCCCCTTCATGTCTGGGGTGGAAGGTGTTGTGTGCTGTGCGAACCAAGGTGTAATTCCCTCCTTGCACCGGTGGATCCTATGGCAATCCCCCGCAGGGGTGCCACACATTCCCAACACGTTTCGGTGCTGTCCCAGCTCCTTCATCAGGGCTCCGGCGCGGATCGTAGGAGCACTAGTACTTAGATATAGACTATGTCTCTTCATTTTCCATGTCAAACAGAAACTTCCATAGTTAGTGTCACTGAGACTCTCCATAAACAGCCTCAGACATTATCTGTGGCTGTCGGCTACAGAGGACCAGACCCCCTGGTTTTGCCACTTCCCCTTCAGATTTGTAGCTCTTTTAGGAAACCCAATAGCTTTTGGGCCCCGGATCATGAGCATTACGGCTTTTTCATCATCCCCAGGGGCGTAACTACAATAGGTGCAGGGGTTGCGATCACACTCGGGCCCTGGAGCCTAGGGGGCCCCAAAAGTCCCATTGGCCTATAGAAAAATACTAATGCTATTAAAGATTTGCAATAATTGGGGGCCCCGTTGGAGCTTTCGCATCGGGGCCCCTGGTCCTGAAGTTATGCCACTGATCATCCCATATCTCAATGAATTAGAATATCATGAAAAAGTGAATTTATTTCAATAATTCAATACATAAAGTGAAACACATATATTATGTAGAGTCATTATGTGATGCCCCACCGGGTACCCAGAGGTACTGCATTCCTGCGGTTAGGGAGTGTAGTGCCCCTGTTCTCCAGGTGCTGGGATGGTGCAGTTGAGCCCTAAACAAAAACACACACATGCAGCGACAGGCCCTGGGACAATGGGAGGACCCGGAGGGAGGGCCTAGGTCAAAAAAGGAGAAACAGGAAGTGGCAGTGAGTCAGAGACAGTAGAAGGAGACTGGAAGAGTAACATCGACTGTCAAGGAGTGGGGGTCGGGAGTGTAGAGGAGGTGTGGTGCTGACTCTGGTGGTTTGGAGCAATGCCACCCCGCTCGCCCACAGGAGGGAAAGACTGGCGGAGAGAAGAGCCTAGGGGTGAGGAAGACACACTGATTCCCCGTACGCTCGAATCTGACGAGACAGAGAGGTTGGTGGACGACACAGGGACCCCGCCCTGAACACGCTGCGGATACTTCAAGCCCGAGCCGTGAATCCTGAGGTCCCTGACTTCTAACCGGAGCTGTGGCTGAACACCCGACACATTTTGGGGGAAGCCGCTCGCCTCAGAGCAGAACTACCCCTTATAACGCTGAGAGAGAGGAAACCCACCAGAGACTGAGACACCTAGAAGGGAAGGAAAGGGCACCAACTGTGGCTTCACTGTACTAATCCAGCTCTGGAGAAAGAGCTGTACTGCAGAGTGGCAAGGAACGTACCCGGTGGCCATGTTTTAACTCCTGAGTAAAAGTGACGAAACTGCAGCTGTGGTGTGTGAGACTTTTATTTGGAGCGTCCATCGGCCGCAAAGGCCGCCTGGAACACCGAGGGTACTGTTGACAGAGTGAACATCTGCCAAGGTACGATCTGGGGGAACCACTCCGCTGCCCTGGGGACTACGCTCCATCTGCAGGGTGCGACACCATCCCAGCTGCCGGTCATCGTTCCCAGAGGTTCTGAAGCAGCGAGGGCCGCCCTGGCCGCATACCACAGGTGGCGTCACGAATACCCCTTATCCCCTCAGACTTTCCCTAACATCATCCCCTTTATTAAAATGACACGGCCAGTGTCATAGGACCGGGTCTTGGCCCTCGTCTGTCCCCGTGAAAAGAACCAAGAAGTGAAGATGTGAGAACAGCTAGTAACTGCCCGGTACCGAGTCTTCCCCGGCTCTGTCAATTACACACATCTATTTCAAGTACTTATTTCTGTTAATGTTCATGGTTATAACTTAGAGCCAATGAAAACCCAAAGGTCGTTATGTCAGAAAATTACAGTAGGGAGGATGAAGGTCCTGAGAGATAAAATATGACCTAAATAGTTATCAGAGGCTTCACCTTGTGTGGTTGTGAGAGTCACAACCACTATAAAAGAAGATCACGGCTGCTGCAGTCCCCACAGTGGTGCATATAGAGTAGGGAGGATGAAGGGTTAAACACCGCGCTGCCGTATTCCACGAGACATCAAAGAGTGAATATAATATTGATTTATTAGTCTATGCGTTTCAGGGCTCCCCTGGTCCCTTCCTCAGCACAAATCAATATCATATTGGCATGTTTCAAGGAGCCTTGAAACGCATTGACTAATAAATCAACATTATATTCACCCTTTGATGTCTGGTGGAATACGGCAGCAAAGTTTTTAACTCTTCATCGTCCCTACTTTAATTTTCTGAGATAATGGCTGTAAGCCATAATCATCACCATTTACAGAAATAAACACAAGAAATACAGTAGATCCCTCTGTGTGTAATGACTCTATATAATATATGTGTTTCACTTTATGTATTGAATTACTGAAATAAAGTAAATTTTTGATGAAATTCTAATTCATTGAGATGCCATGCACAGCTCCAGTGATCTCCAGGTATGGCGGGGGATGTGTAACCAGACGTAACACTTCATAGCAACAGTTTGGAAACAAACACCCCCCCCACCCCACTCCCCCAGCTTCGACAATTTCCCATAAATCAAGAGTAAAATATTTTTCCTCCCTCATCCCTGTCCCTCTATCGCTGCCCACTCAGTAATAACCAGAGCTGCCATCTGTCACTGGGCATCTAGAAATGTGAAAATATCCCTTTTGGTGGTGTGGGCCCCTAGAGCTGCGGACTCAGGAATTAGCATTGTTCATCCTGATCCTCCTGGTTCATGTACAGAATGCCAGACTTTGAGACATATGCATATTGCCTCTCCAGAGAGAAAGAGGATTTTAACTTTAGTGCCGCCTATTGGAAGTAGTAATCCACATGATTTAGGAATCGGATTAAAGCCAAACCAGAATTTCAATGTGCAGACACGGTGTTTCGAGGTATTGCCCATCATCAGTGCAAAGTATGAGATCTGATACTGACATGTCACTCTTCACAAGGAGAATCCTTACTTCTTAGATCCCAGTCTTAGCCTCTCATTTAGATCAGATCTCATACTATGCATCGATGAGAGGCAATACATTGAAACACCGTGTCTGCAAATTGAGATTCTGGTTTGGCTTTTATCCTAGGTCACATAACAAGTCTCAATAAAGGGTCAATATTGACTTTTAGGATTGCTACTACCAATAGGCGGCGCTAGAGTTGAAGTCTACTTTCTCTCTTATTTAATTTCCCATAAGAGCATTGCAAGGCATTTAACTTTCTTTATACTGGCTCCTAGACCTGACTTATCACTGTCCACAAGGAGAAACCTTACCCCTTAGATCCCAGAACTAGAGATAGGAACGTATGTTATTAAAGCAATTTATTTGCTTTACGTTTATGTCCTGTCCCCTTCTGATAACTGCAAATCCCAAGCGCTCTAATCACCAGTCTTTCAGATAATTGTATACTGGTACTTACATCACCAAACGATGGACAGACAGTGTCAACTCAATCGTCACTGCAGCTGTAGAAAGACCAGGAGAAACACTGTAGTTTTCTTCCAAATCTTATATTAGTTGCAATAAGGGGCGTAACTATAACAGGTGCAGGGGTTGCGATCACACCCGGGCCTTGGTACCTTGGGGGGCCCCAAAAGTCCCTGTGGCCTATAGAAAAAGAATATTGCTGTTACAGATTTGCAATAATTGGGGGCCCTGTAGGAGTTTTTGCTTCAGGGCCCATGAGCTTCAAGTTACGCCACTGGTTACAATGGAACAATAAGTGAAAAGGAATAATCTGTACAGGGGTAGCAGACATGCGTCTTCAGTAATGGCTTCTCAGAACTAAACTGGGGAAGAAGGGAGGGGCAACCTAATACAGAGAATACAGAGACCAACTAAGGGAGGGAGGTAGGGACAAACTTCATGCACAGTCTAAATCTACCTAGCAACAACAGGGAATTTCCTGATAGAAGGAAAAATATACAATGCAGGAATAGGCATTACAGGTTGTTCCCAACAGTTTAGGAACTTTGGAGTTGTGCTTTCCAACAGCAGTGGGTCCCATGGCAAAAAGAGCAAAGTTCCTCTCTTTTCCCCTGCAGCTCAGATTATACTAAGTGTCTAGAGCAGGAAAGTCTAACTTTAACATTATTCATTATAATTGGATCCAGCACCTTAATAAGGTTTGAATCTTAAGGAAATAGAGCTCCAGAACTCCTGCATAATCAATATGATAAAATACTTCATGCCTTTATCCTCCACTAGAGGGCGCTCACTACTGAGCTCAATAATAATTCAGTATGCAGGCAGCACCCCCTAGTGGTGACAGTAAGATTTCAGTGTAAGATTAGTAACCCACCAAGTGTGAAAATGCTGCCCCTGCAGACCTGGAAGGGTACTGCATGGGTTGAAGCCTTCATCTGACCCAACAGATGCTGCTTCTTTCTATTCATGGTTTTTAGGTGACAAATCTGTGTCCTGACAATTATAGTCAGGAATAAAAAGTGCTGTAAAGTGTTACTGATTTACAGCGCTCGCCTGATACAAGGGTTTATGGATCTGATTTATCAGAATTATGTGTTTTCATGGACCTGATGTTAAAGATTAACACATAATGATGATGACAGTGACGCTCCCAGGATCAGAGGTCACACGAGGAGAGGAGACCTAGGAACGCGGATCTGATCGCCCCCTGATAGCGGATCCATCGCCTTTATTGATCATATCTCGGGGTCTGTCCTGACAGGTAAAGATCACATATCACTATTACACCCCGCTCTGTGGTCACATCCAGCATCTCCGCCAATTCTCTTTGTTGCCTTTTATGCTGTTTTTACTTATTCTGTAGAACAATGTAGAAGTCAGGTTCCCCGGGCACATGGAAGTCTTTGGGTTTCTGGCCATCGCTGCTTCACATTTCTATGGAAAGTTTGTTAAAAGCCATAATTTTGCTGTGTAGGGTGATGATATAATTGCATTACCCGGTATAATGTGCTCTGCAGACATAGATACTCCGGAAGAGGCCGCCGCTCCCCTACACACTTTGGGATAGAACGGAGAAATATCCTGAATGTCCCTGTTTCCTCAATGTTTATGTTCTGTGAATGATCCTCTGTACGAAGTAAGACAGGCGGAAAATGTCTCCGTAGATAATGGGAACCAGATGCAGACTGAAATATCTATAGGGATAGATAGATAGATAGATAGATAGATAGATAGATAGGAGAAAAGTCTTCAGACCTTTCCACTTTTTTTCACATTACCCCTACAAACATAAATGTATTTTATTGGGATTGTATGTGATACCAGCACTAAGTACTTGTATTTTTGAAGTGTAAATGAGGCGCCCCCAGGGCGATGTGGTACTCGGGATCGGGCCTAGCTGCTGCTGTCTCTGGCGAAGGGCACGGGGTCGTGACCCGTCCTGTGCCCTGGGTTTCAGTTGAAAAAGGGGTTATATACAGGGGAGTTTTCGTGACGCCACCCATGGTATGTGGCTAGGGATGGCCACCGCTGCTGCAGAACCTCCGGGGTGATGGACAGGCAGCTGGGATGGAACGGCTCTCCATGGGTAAAGCCAATCCCCGGAGCAGTGTAAATAGTCTATGTGTGGGATGCAGGGCGACGGGTGCAAGGAATAGGCAGACTCACTGTTTTTGTAGTTTCTCAGTCCTTTACTGGAGCAGATGTTAGATGGAGCTGTCCACAGGTCTTTTGAGAGCAACTAGGGGTTTCTTCCCATCTTGCCAGGTCTTTGGCTCCCTTACTGCACCTAGTATTGGCTCCTGCAGTTGCATAAGCTGAGCTGCCGGCCCTGTTTCTTCTTGCAAGGTACCGGTATGACAGGCAACTGGAATCCTTCTTCTACCCTGATCTCGGATGTATGCTGCTGAACTCTCACGGTGTTGCTGTGCCTCCGGTACAGTGTAGCTGAGGAATCTGGAATCCCCACCTTCCGGTGTTGACTACTGGGATGTGAGACCCTGCACAGTCTCGGACTCCGGTGTCCGTTCTCTGTGCTTTCCTCTGGGGTGAGCACAGAGTTGCTCAGCCTCCCAGGTGTGTTCTTGCTTCTCTCCTCAGACCTTAAGCTCAGGCCTGGAACTCAGTTAGTGACTCTGGGATGAGCTTAGCATGGCTCTTTTACACCAAGGTCCTCTTCACAGTCCTCCCAGGAACTGCACTCACTGGCTCCTCCCCAGACCAGAATATATAGGGGAGCTCACCCTGAACCCGGGCTTGATCTCCCCCTTCTGGCCTGGAGGTGTGAGTGTTGTGTGTGTGTGTGTTGCCTGATGAGAAGACCCTTTTGTTGTTCTTTCGTGACACCACCACCTTGGGGCAATGATGACACAGTGGCACTTTGACCCAGGGATGCCACATAAAGGAAATTATTCCTGGTATTATAAATATTAGAATAATATAAATCTGATAATTGTGCCGTGTATTAGTATCACCCCCTTTAGTCAGCACTGTGTAGGACCTTTCTCTGTCTTTCGGGGTCTCTCCAGCTTTGCTCATCTAGAGGTGATATTTTCCCTTCTTGTTTGCACACTCGCTCTCGCTCAGTGAGATTGATGGAGACGTCTGTGATCAGCTATTTTCACGTTGTCACAAATTATCAATGGGATTTGAGTCTGGACAGTGTCTGGGCCGTTCACACACAAGAATATGCTCTGATCTAAACCCTCCATTATAAATCTGCAGGATGTTTAGAACCTACACATCAGTCTCACGTCTTCTGCAGCCTCTAACAGGTTTTCCTCCAGGATTGTCCAGTATTTAGCTCCATCCATCTTCCCATCACATCTGACCAGCTTCCCTGCTCCTGCTGAAGAAAAACCTCCCCAGAGCAGGATGTAGCCTCCACGATGTGTGATGGTGTGGATGGTGTTTTCAGGGTCATGTGCAGTGTTAGTTTTCTACCACACAAGGTTTTGCATTTAGTCCCAAAAGTTCTATTTTAGTCTCATCTGACCAGTGCACTTTCTTCTACATGACATGGAGAGGACACAGCCAGCAGGAGGAAGAAATTGCTCTGGTCATATGAGAGCAAAATATACTTTTTTAGGCTAAATGCAAAATACTATGTGTGGTGGAAAACTAACACTGCAAGTTATCCTGAAAACACCATCCCCACCGTCACACATGGTGGTAGCAGCATCCTGCTGTGGGGAGGCTTTTCTTCAGCAGGGGTTGGGAAGCTGGTCAGGGGTGATGGGAAGATGGATAGAGCTACATACACTGCAATCCTGGAGGAAAACCTGTTAGAGGCTGCAAAAGAATCGAGACTGGGACGTAGGTTCACCTTCAGGCAGGACAACAACCCTAAACATCCTGCCAGAGCTACAATGAATAGTTTAGAACAAAACATATTCATGTATGTGAACGGCCCAGTCACTATCCAGACTCAAATCCCAGAGAGAATCTCTGATAAAGGCTTGAAAATTGTCGATCACAGACGTCTCGATCCAATCTCACGGAGCAAGAGCGAGTGTACAAGGAAGAATGGGCAAAAATTGCAGCCTATGGATGTGCAAAGCTGGAGAGACATTTCCCAAAAGACCTTCAGCCTTAATTGTGCAAAAGGTGATCCTACCACCCCACAATCAAGTCGACCATTCCCAATCCCTGCACTGACCTTAGAGTTGGTTCTGCATCTCATCCCTCAGTCTATGGCGGCCGTCACACACTACGATTTTGTGTGGGAACTCAATGACGATGTCAGGGGTGCGCACTTGTGGACAACATCATTAGTACACAGAACGATGCAGCAGATTGGATGATCGACATCTGTCACACACAGCGACATCATTACAGCGACTGAAAATCTGCGACGTTTCAGCGATATCTTTACAGATATCGTAGCGTGTGACGGCCGCCTATGACTAATGTATATAGTTTAGATAAGGCCAATGCCCATTTTTAACAGAAACAGCCAGTTTGTCCAAAGTGCCAATAGATGAACCCACCTCCCCTCTTTTCCCATCACCAAACCTAACACCTACACCCAAATCAATATCCCTATATATGATCTATATAAAATATGTACAGAAACACAACACAATAACCACAACCAACAAAGCCCAAGACCAGCCCCTGAAGCCCCCCATCCCTATATATTGAGGATAACAAAACTGTATGGTGTCTGCAGCAGTCCACCACCAGGGAAGGAGGAGACTAGACTAGGGTGAACTATAAGAAAAGCCTTTCTAGAGGAGAGTGGCCCTCCATGTGCAGTCTCTCAAACTCTAGAGAGGAGCCGCCCTCCATGTGTGCAGTCTCTCATACTCTAGAGAGGAGCCGCCCTCCATGTGTGCAGTCTCTCATACTCTAGAGAGGAGCCGCCCTCCATGTGCAGTCTCTCATACTCTAGAGAGGAGCCACCCTACATGTGTGCAGTCTCTCATACTCTAGAGAGGAGCCGCCCTCCATGTGTACAGTCTCTCATACTCTAGAGAGGAGCCGCCCTCCATGTGTGCAGTCTCTCATACTCTAGAGAGGAGCCGCCCTCCATGTGCAGTCTCTCATACTCTAGAGAGGAGCCGCCCTCCATGTGTGCAGTCTCTCATACTTTAGAGAGGAGCCGCCCTCCATGTGTGCAGTCTCTCATACTCTAGAGAGGAGCCGCCCTCCATGTGTGCAGTCTCTCATACTCTAGAGAGGAGCCACCCTCCATGTGTGCAGTCTCTCATACTCCAGAGAGGAGCCGCCTTCATGTGCAGTCTCTCATACTCTAGAGAGGAGCCGCCCTCCATGTGTGCAGTCTCTCATACTCTAGAGGAGAGTGGCCCTCCATGTGCAGTCTCTCATACTCCATAGAGGAGCCGCCCTCCATGTGTGCAGTCCCTCATACTCCAGAGAGGAGCCACCCTCCATGTGTGCAGTCTCTCATACTCCAGAGAGGAGCCGCCCTCCATGTGTGCAGTCTCTCATACTCCAGAGAGGAGCCGCCCTCCATGTGCAGTCTCTCATACTCCAGAGAGGAGCCGCCCTCCATGTGCAGTCTCTCATACTCCAGAGAGGAGCTGCCCTCCATGTGTGCAGTCTCTCATACTCTAGAGAGGAGCTGCCCTCCATGTGTGCAGTCTCTCATACTCTAGAGAGGAGCCGCCCTCCATGTGCAGTCTCTCATACTCCAGAGAGGAGCCGCCCTCCATGTGTGCAGTCTCTCATACTCTAGAGAGGAGCCGCCCTCCATGTGCAGTCTCTCATACTCCAGAGAGGAGCCGCCCTCTATGTGTGCAGTCTCTCATACTCTAGAGAGGAGCCGCCCTCCATGTGTGCAGTCTCTCATACTCTAGAGAGGAGCCGCCCTCTATGTGTGCAGTCTCTCATACTCTAGAGAGGAGCTGCCCTCTACTGTATGTTTGCAGTCTCTCATACTCTAGAGAGGAGCCGCCCTCCATGTGCAGTCTCTCATACTCCAGAGAGGAGCCGCCCTCCATGTGCAGTCTCTCATACTCTAGAGAGGAGCCGCCCTCCATGTGTGCAGTCTCTCATACTCTAGAGAGGAGCCGACCTCCAAGTGTGCAGTCTCTCATACTCCAGAGAGGGGCCGACCTCCAAGTGTGCAGTCTCTCATACTCCAGAGAGGAGCCGCCCTCCATGTGTGCAGTCTCTCATACTCCAGAGAGGAACCACCCTCCATGTGTGCAGTCTCTCATACTCCAGAGAGGAGCCGCCCTCCATGTGTGCAGTCTCTCATACTACAGAGAGGAGCCGCCCTCCATGTGTGCAGTCTCTCATACTCCAGAGAGGAGCCGCCCTCCATGTGCAGTCTCTCATACTCCAGAGAGGAGCCGCTCTCCATGTGTGCAGTCTCTCATACTCCAGAGAGGAGCCGCCCTCCATGTGTGCAGTCTCTCATACTCCAGAGAGGAGCCGCCCTCCATGTGTGCAGTCTCTCATACTCTAGAGAGGAGCTGCCCTCCATGTGTGCAGTCTCTCATACTCTAGAGAGGAGCCGACCTCCAAGTGTGCAGTCTCTCATACTCTAGAGAGGAGCCGCCCTCCATGTGTGCAGTCTCTCATACTCCAGAGAGGAGCCGCCCTCCATGTGTGCAGTCTCTCATACTCCAGAGAGGAGCCGCCCTCTATGTGTGCAGTCTCTCATACTCTAGAGAGGAGCTGCCCTCCATGTGTGCAGTCTCTCATACTCTAGATAACGCACATTCACCAGGTCATCGAGTATGATCCTAAACACATCGTCCACTGGGAGGATTTTCTATTACGTCGACAAGATGCGTTCCATCTAGATCTAGAAGTATCTAGATGGGCAGTTGTCATGAACAAAGGGCAGGCTTTCCCTCCATGTTGGAAGTCTTGTAGCTTCTTCAGGTCTCCACAGACCTAGGGGGAGTAGGAGTCACATTACTGATACTCTTGGTGGATCGACTCACCCAAGTCCTCCGATGAGCAGGCCAGTTACTGGTTTCTCCTGCTCTCTGCCGGCCTGGTTGGGGGAACTGAAGCCTTGGTCTTGGCTCCTTTGCTCATGCCCACAGACCCACTCCCTCCCTGGGAAGGTAGAGAAAGCAGGCCCCTAGGTGGAGAGGTCTTGGTTCTCAGAACCCAGAACACTGCAGCTTGAGGATCCACCACACCCGTAAACAGACCAACAACTCATCATACCTGCACTCGCTATTCTGCTGGTGCAGTCACTGTGTACATATATTACATTACTGATCCTGAGTTACCTCCTGTATTATACTCCAGAGCTGCACTCACTATTCTGCTGGTGCAGTCACTGTGTACATACATTACATTACTGATCCTGAGTTACCCCCTGTATTATACTCCAGAGCTGCACTCACTATTCTGCTGGTGCAGTCACTGTGTACATACATTACATTACTGATCCTGAGTTACCTCCTGTATTATACTCCAGAGCTGCACTCACTATTCTGCTGGTGCAGTCACTGTGTACATACATTACATTACTGATCCTGAGTTACCTCCTGTATTATACTCCAGAGCTGCACTCACTATTCTGCTGGTGCAGTCACTGTGTACATACATTACATTACTGATCCTGAGTTACCTCCTGTATTATACTCCAGAGCTGCACTCACTATTCTGCTGGTGCAGTTACTGTGTACATACATTACATTACTGATCCTGAGCTACCTCCTGTGTTATACTCCAGAGCTGCACTCACTATTCTGCTGGTGCAGTCACTGTGTACATACATTACATTACTGATCCTGAGTTACCTCCTGTATTATACTCCAGAGCTGCTGACTCACCGTGGCCGGGACTCCGGTTTAGACAGGCTGTAGCTTCTTCCTCCTTGTCACGGGTGGACCGCGCCTGCCGGTAGTGGGGCCCGGTTGAGTGCAGATCAAAAGTTGAAGACGTCTTGTGGGAACAGATTAAGGGGTTAATTTGTCGTGACGCCACCTATGAGTAGTTCGGTAAGTCTTACCCACGCTGCGGAGCCTCCGGGGGATGGATAGCAGCTAGATGGAACGCTCCTCACAGCCTGAGCGGTGATCCCCGGAGGCTGGAGCTGCTTAAGATGTTGTGCGGCAGCTGCGGTTACCTTGTGTGCAGACGGACGTAGTCATAAGGAAGCACGGACACTGTAAGTCTCTGTAACGGGTCTTTACTGTAACCAGCAAGCAGTACATGGCATACAGTGTGTAGATAGCAGGCTGGATGGACTCAGCAGTGATAGGTGTCCCTCAGAGATCCGCGGTGTTCCTCCATACTAAGTAATTGCCATTGTCGCCCAGGAATACCAGGTCGGGTACAGGGAGGCTGCTTCAATCCCTATCCAAAGTATACGTGATGGATGTTTTGGGGAGCCTGGGGTCCCTTGGTGGGTACACCGCTGGTTAGACGACGGGAATTTGGCTGGTGGTGGGGTGCTCCTGGAAAGCTGCTCCTCCACGCCTCTGGTTCGCATAGCAGAGCTGAACTGCTGCCAGCTTCGGTACCAGTGAACCGGCTGTATAAGGGCACGGGAGTCTTTGTGGACCCGTTTCTTTGATGCCCGTAATTGGTAGGGAGATGGCCGGTAGAAGGTGGCCAGGGGGCTGCACTGGCTGTGCAACCCCCTCTCCTAGGTTGCAGAGCTGGGAGTCTGCAGGGGTCTTCTAAGTTGCAGTTACTTCTCCAGACCCAAGACTAGAACTCTCTAAGCCTGGACTATACTTCCACTACACGCTACTCTTGCACTCCGCCCACCAGGACCTTGATTGGCCCTCTATGCTAAGTGAGGCATGCAGAGTATGGATTTCTAAGTTAACCAAATGACTGCTGGGTCAGAGAATATTGCTGCTGCATTTATGGCTGCAATACCCTCCTGTGACGCACTCGGTGCGGGGCGCCACACTGCACTCACTATTCTGCTGGTGCAGTCACTGTGTACATACATTACATTACTGATCCTGAGTTACCTCCTGTATTATACGCCAGAGCTGCACTCCCTATTCTGCTGGTGCAGTCACTGTGTACATACATTACATTACTGATCCTGAGTTACCTCCTGTATTATACCCCAGAGCTGCTCTCACTATTCTGCTGGTGCAGTCACTGTGTACATATATTACATTACTGATCCTGAGTTACCTCCTGTATTATACCCCAGAGCTGCACTCACTATTCTGCTGGTGCAGTCACTGTGTACATACATTACATTACTGATCCTGAGTTACCTCCTGTATTATACTCCAGAGCTGCACTCACTATTCTACTGGTGCAGTCACTGTGTACATACATTACATTACTGATCCTGAGTTACCTCCTGTATTATACCCCAGAGCTGCATTCACTATTCTGCTGGTGCAGTCACTGTGTACATACATTACATTACTGATCCTGAGTTACCTCCTGTATTATACTCCAGAGCTGCTCTCACTATTCTACTGGTGCAGTCACTGTGTACATACATTACATTACTGATCCTGAGTTACCTCCTGTATTATACTCCAGAGCTGCACTCACTATTCTGCTGGTGCAGTCACTGTGTACATACATTACATTACTGATCCTGAGTTACCTTCTGTATTATACTCCAGAGCTGCACTCACTATTCTGCTGGTGCAGTCACTGTGTACATACATTACATTACTGATCCTGAGTTACCTCCTGTATTATACTCCAGAGCTGCACTCACTATTCTGCTGGTGCAGTCACTGTGTACATACATTACATTACTGATCCTGAGTTACCTTCTGTATTATACTCCAGAGCTGCACTCACTATTCTGCTGGTGCAGTCACTGTGTACATACATTACTGATCCTGAGTTACCTCCTGTATTATACTCCAGAGCTGCACTCACTATTCTGCTGGTGGAGTCAGTGTACATACATTACATTACTGATCCTGAGTTACCTCCTGTATTATACTCCAGAGCTGCACTCACTATTCTGCTGGTGCAGTCACTGTGTACATACATTACATTACTGATCCTGAGTTACCTCCTGTATTATAGTCCAGAGCTGGACTCACTATTCTGCTGGTGCAGTCACTGTGTACATACATTACATTACTGATCCTGAGTTACCTCCTGTATTATACCCCAGAGCTGCACTCACTATTCTGCTGGTGCAGTCACTGTGTACATACATTACATTACTGATCCTGAGTTACATCCTGTATTATACTCCAGAGCTGCTCTCACTATTCTACTGGTGCAGTCACTGTGTACATACATTACATTACTGATCCTGAGTTACCTCCTGTATTATACTCCAGAGCTGCACTCACTATTCTGCTGGTGGAGTCAGTGTACATACATTACATTACTGATCCTGAGTTACCTCCTGTATTATACTCCAGAGCTGCACTCACTATTCTGCTGGTGCAGTCACTGTGTACATACATTACATTACTGATCCTGAGTTACCTCCTGTATTATAGTCCAGAGCTGGACTCACTATTCTGCTGGTGCAGTCACTGTGTACATACATTACATTACTGATCCTGAGTTACCTCCTGTATTATACTCCAGAGCTGCACTCACTATTCTGCTGGTGCAGTCACTGGGTACATACATTACATTACTGATCCTGAGTTACCTCCTGTATTATACTCCAGAGCTGCACTCACTATTCTGCTGGTGCAGTCACTGTGTACATACATTACTGATCCTGAGTTACCTCCTGTATTATACTCCAGAGCTGCACTCACTATTCTGCTGGTGCAGTCACTGTGTACATACATTACATTACTGATCCTGAGTTACCTCCTGTATTATAGTCCAGAGCTGGACTCACTATTCTGCTGGTGCAGTCACTGTGTACATACATTACATTACTGATCCTGAGTTACCTCCTGTATTATACTCCAGAGCTGCACTCACTATTCTGCTGGTGCAGTCACTGTGTACATACATTACATTACTGATCCTGAGTTACCTCCTGTATTATACTCCAGAGCTGCACTCACTATTCTGCTGGTGCAGTCACAGTGTACATACATTACATTACTGATCCTGAGTTACCTCCTGTATTATACTCCAGAGCTGCACTCACTATTCTGCTG
The DNA here is from genome assembly GCA_033576535.1 of Allobates femoralis. Taxonomy (NCBI): domain Eukaryota; kingdom Metazoa; phylum Chordata; class Amphibia; order Anura; family Aromobatidae; genus Allobates; species Allobates femoralis. Next base: position 717,210,508 of record JARQOC010000002.1, on the reverse strand, counting down.
GTGCAGTCACTCTGTACATACATTACATTACTGATCCTGAGTTACCTCCTGTATTATCCTCCAGAGCTGCACTCACTATTCTGCTGGTGCAGTCACTGTGTACATACATTACATTACTGATCCTGAGTTACCTCCTGTATTATCCTCCAGAGCTGCACTCACTATTCTGCTGATGCAGTCACTCTGTACATACATTACATTACTGATCCTGAGTTACCTCCTGTATTATACTCCAGAGCTGCACTCACTATTCTGCTGGTGCAGTCACTGTGTACATACATTACATTACTGATCTTGAGTTACCTCCTGTATTATACTCCAGAGCTGCACTCACTATTCTGCTGATGCAGTCACTCTGTACATACATTACATTACTGATCCTGAGTTACTCCTGTATTATACTCCAGAGCTGCACTCACTATTCTGCTGGTGCAGTCATTGTGTACACACATTACATTACTGATCCTGACATACACCGAAGTTACATCGAGAACAGTGAATATATTCGGCACAGTCCATAGCTCCCAACATTTGAATCCCCATTTGCTTCCCATTTTTGCATAAGCCTCACCACGTCTGAGGATAATGCCACAATGATGTGATGATTGGGATGTTCGCCAGAGCCGTTTGCATGGAGCCTGTGCCTCTTTTAAGGATCAGTTAAAGGATAAAAGGCAAAAGCTAAAAATCGCATTTCTAAACCTTTTTGTGCCATGATGCACTGCTTCAACGTCTTGCTATTAAATGGTGTGAGGAAACCGCCCCTCGCAGCCCCGCCCTGATGTCTGTAATAAGTCTGAGACTCGCAATGTGATCTTGTCACTTTCGCCAACACACCCGGGGATACATAAGGTCAGCTTGGCACAGTTTTACACTAACACCCCCTGTCCACATGGGCACAGGGAGGCATGGGGAGTGAGAGAGGGTGATCCACGCTCACTCCCAACCCTGACAGACTGGGAGACCCCTTTCACTAGCCCCATTGAAACAGACTCCTGTCAGCCCGGTAGAGCTTCCACCAGTTCCTTGTTATATATAAGCCCGGTGTGTTAGTGAGTTATATCGGGCCAGAAACCAACCCAGGTATCCTGTAATATTAAACCGAGAACACAGACGTGGGAATTCATGTATTGAGATAACAAAGCAACACAGTATTAAATTATATATTTCATCGCCATAAGGGCACACTACATAAAAACACCACTTACTCTATGGATTTACAGATATTATAGTCAGATATTCCAGTAAAGGTATTAATTACAAATGTTTTATGCGGTCATACTGAACATAAGTCAATTACCTTTGCTTTCCTTGTTACTGGGCTTTGGTTGCTGGTTTTTCCATCATATTTCCTGTTATGAATTTACCTATTCAGAGATAGGAAACATGACATGTCTACTGTCTTCCAGCTGATAATTATTCATTTGAGGCTGATAAGCATGTCACAACACTGTTAAGCAAAATATGTATTACGTGCGCCCCGATATTCTGAGGTCAAAGGTATGCCTGATATATTTGATCTGTGGGAGCAATGCACACCCCAATATTTAAAGATTTCCATGGGTGCCGATATGTCTAAGGATATTCTCTGATCCCTTCCTGAGAAGTGTACTTTTACACCTCTAAGTTTACACATTCCAGAGACAAAACCCTTCCTGGTTGCCCTGCCCGGAGTCGTTAGCTACTATGAACATTTAATTAGCTTTTGTCAGTTCCCCATCTGCTAGTGAACCATTTGTTTTAGTGTTGGTGATTTGATGTATGCCTCTTGAGAGACAAATTTAATGATTTTTCATGACAGTTTTTCATGTCAAAAGGTTATTATTCTGTTTAGAAAAATGATATTTTTTCAGTTTGTAAATGAAAGTTATGGAATGTTACAATGTTTTCCTGCCCGTGATAAGATCTCTGCTTGCTGTCATTAAATTTCCTTGTTTTCTTTGAATAGATCAGTCAACTCAATTCAAAATGGTAAAACTTTTAGTTATAGATAAAATAACCCTTGTTTGCTAAACTATAATACCATCCCCAACATAGGACAAACATGTAGATCCCACGTCGGGTGCGGGTGTATGCACCCGACAACAACCTTGATTGGCGTTGTTGTTAACTGTTTAGATGCAGTTGTCAATCTCTGACAGCATCACTTAAAGGAGAGGTTCGAAGGTCTAAATCCCTATCCATTTAATGATGTAATCTAAACTAATTCTGAATATGGCTGCATTAAAGATTTCCTCTGCACGCTATTTACACTATCTAACTGATATTGTATTTATTTACTACTTACTCTCTGATGATGTATCATTTGCATGCTCGTATACTCAAATGAAGCATCATCAGGGGGCAGAGGCTGCAGTCACTGCCGCAGGTTCTGCCCCCTCCCTGAAATGAGGCGGCATCAGTGACACTCATTACAGAGGCTGGACTCATTCCTAGGCACTGTGCACTGACTGATGTGCACAATGACAGCGCGCTCTCAGTAGAAGTGTCAGTGACGGCAGCCTCTGCACCCTGATGATGCTTCAGTTGAGTATCCCAGCATGCACTGGCATTCTCAAATGAATACATCATACAGCAGCAGCCTATCTGAAAAAGCAAAACTGCAGGGTAAAGGATGAGGGTAGGAGTGGAGTAGCGGCTCAAGGGAACAATGAAGCTCAAGAAGTGTATTTCTACTTCCGACTCCAACAGATGATGCTGGAAGAATTTGAGCCCCCAATTATACTTTTTTTGTTATGACTAAGTCAATGATAAGTGGCACGCTCTTTTAGAAAATCTGCCTGTCATTGAATATGATTTGATAGAGGGGGGGTTCTTCCTGTCCCCTATTCGGGACCCTTATCTAAAGCAAAGAGTGACTACAAAGATGGTCTACCACTCTGGAGGAGGAGCCAATATCCAGTAAATTTAATGAAAAATGTGCAATGCATTAATTTGCCTTCGGGGGCACTGCGGCATGTTAGCAATTCCCTTAAAAAGGTTGATGATCTAGTTAACAACCAAGACTCATTGATTCCTTTATAGGACCTGTCCATAATAACTGTCACTTCCAGTTCTAGAGCTTACAAATGGTTATATCTGACAAGACGACTAAGAAAGTTTCTAGAAACATCAGTGATAATTATTTTTGTCACTTCTTCTCTAGGTGGAAAAGCCCTTTAAGTGATGTCATTAGCCGCATTGTAACATCAGTATTTCTTGTCCTTTATTAGGAACTTCTTATTTATTAAACTGGCGTCTTTTGTACAGTCTTCATCTGATAGAGTGAAGAACAGCTACTAACAGCATGTTTTACTCTGAAGGATCCATTGATTGTCACTTTCCTTAAATATGTAACTTAATACCTGGTGTAAATGCCGCTGTTCTCCTGAATCCGGCGATGTTTTTCTTTTTTTCCTGCGCCTCTCCATTCCTGAGATATGGCCATCTCTCTCCAGCAAGTAATTCTAGTTGTATTATACAAGTGGGTGTGACCCTCTAAAAACACTGCCCAGTTGTCTAAGAAGACTATATTTACATACAGGGAAGAGGAGACCGTATCTCAGGAATGGAAAGGTGCAGGAAGAAAAGAAAAACATCACTGGATTCAGGAGAACAGCGGCATTTACACAAGGGAAGAAAATTACATATCTATGGCAAATGACAGGTTTTTCTCCAGATTTCCGCTGATCTCAGCAGTGGGACACCATGGGATCAGCTTATCATAGGGTGACCTCACCAAAGGGTATAGTCCAAAATGAAAAGCATTTGTCAGTGAAGCATGATATGTGTTGTTCTACCTAGCAGGAGTGTCTTCTGGTATTCCGGTTATGTATAAAAGGTCATATCAGATGTATACTGAGTTGTGTCCTCGGGGCATTTTGCTTTCTCGTTGTGCAGGGTGTATGATATGAGTATTTCCACAATTGCTTCTCTTAAGCTTGTGATATATGATAATTAGTGATGTGCGGGCACTACAAAGACATGGTCTTAAAGGGACAGTACAGAATTAAAAACTCATGGATGATTTCTTCTAAAAACAGTCCACACTTATCCAACAGGTTGTAAATTTTATGGCATCTCAGTCCTATTTATTTTAGCCTGACATAAGACAATTCATTATAATGGGCATAGAGCTTTCATTAACACACATTTTTTTCCATTTAGTAATGATTTTTACATGAAAGCTAAAGACATGTCAATGGGCTCACGTTTCCCACCATCTCTCACCATGTACGTGGCATGGTGGGAAGAATTTTTTTTTTTATTTAGGCAGTAGCACTTTCATGTCTCATGTCTTTTGGTATGGTTGGTACGTTGATGATGTCCTGATCATATGGAAGGGGCAACGTGGGGACCATATCGAAATTCGACGGATATGTTAATAACAATTAACTACATTTTAAGATCACTTTTTCTCATTCAAATAAATAATATGCTTTTTGGATATTTTGATGGAAGGTGCTGGAAAATTTATTTTCCCTAGACTCCCATGTTAAAAAAACAGATTCTGCACAAATCATTGATTTAAAAATGGACAAAAATGCTGTGTCCGTGCTACGTTTTTGCCAATGGATTGCTGATGGATCCATTCTAACAGATGATTACTGCAAAGAGCCTTACAGCTGTGCTCAAAAGTTTACATACCCCCGTAGATTTTTTGCTTTCTTGACCTTTTTCAGAGAATATGAATGATAACACAAAAACATTTTTTTCCACTCATGGTTAGTGGTTGAGTGAAGCCATTTATTGTCAAACTACTGTGTTTTCTCTTTTTGAATCATAATGACAACTAAAAACATCCAAATGACCCTGATCAAAGTTCACATACCCTGGTGATTTTGGCCTGATAACATGCACAGAAGTTGACACACGTCGGTTTGAATGGCTAATGAAGGTAACATCCTCACCTGTGACCTGTTTGCATGTAATCAGTGTGTGTAAGCTGAGTGAGTTTCTGGGATCCAGACAGAATCATGTATCTTTCATCCAGCCACTGATGTTTCTGGATTGTGAGTCATGCAAAAGAATGGTCAACTGATCTATGGGAAAAGATAGTTGAAAGGGATACAAAAAGATATCCAAGGAATTGATAATGCCAGTCAGCTGTGTTCAAACTGTGAGTAACAAATGGAAAATCAGGGGCTTTGTAAAAACCAAACCACGATCGGGTAGACCAACAAAAATTTCCGCCACAGCTGCCAGGAAAATTGTTCGGGATGCAAATATCGCACCCCAGAGTCCGGTCGCCACAATGGCCTCCCTCGGGGGGTAGGATCATGCTTAGGAGCAAGGTAGGGTATCCACATAAGATAACCCACAGTACACAAAACCTTCCTGACTCCAGACCAGAAGGGGGAGCTCTAACCCAGGTTCAGGGGAGTCTCCCCTATAAATTTTGGCTGGAGGCAGGGTTAGTTAGTACAGTTCCTAGGAAGACTGTGAAGAGGACCTGTGAACTAGAGCAGTGCTAAGCTAGTCCCAGATAGAGCAGAGTTCAGTTCCTAGGAGAACTATTGAAAACTTCCTGCGAGAAGAGGAGAGGAGAAGGTCTGTGGGGTGGAGCCAGGCGAACGGTTCACCCCAGAGCGGAGCGCCAGAACTGGACACCGGAGTCCAAAGTTGCAAGGGTGCTCCAGGCCCAGCAGCCAAAACGTTAGGACAGGAGATTCCAAGTCTCCTGGCCACCAAAGCACTTGGAGGCACAGCAGCGTAGAAGAGCCCAGGGACAGTGATCAGTGGAGAGACACCTGGGAAGGGCTTGAGCTACCTGCCATACCAGTGAGAAAGAAAGAAAAAAAAAAATCTGCCACCGCCTGATACTCACTTGACTCCCAGGCTATCGGATAATGGTTAGCATCTATTCTCATGGTAGAAAAAGGAGAAAGGAATCCGATTCCACAATTGATAAATCCTTTATTCTTGAGATAAAATCAGATAGTCAAGGAGACCCTGGACGCGTTTCGGGGAACACGTCCCCTTATTCGTCAGAAATAACACAATTAAAAAGAAAGAAACATACTTACTGTATATACACATAAAATCAACTCCCCCCAACATGTGTGATCAATCCTGACAATAATTAGGATATTAACCCCTGTCTCGTCTACCTCGCAGTGCCCATGGAAACTCATACATATACACACAAAGGACCTCGTTTAGCTCTAATATCATTGCAAGGTTTTGCTGCAATAAACCAGAACACCTTTCAATAGAGAGCATACATATATTATAGAACTTTTTGAGAGATTTATAAAAATTAGGAGAAAAAACCCGCATTACACATATTCTCCCATATAGAGGTGGACTGATTTTGCAGCATAGGCCCTGATAGCATATCATTGTGTATATTCATATTAATTATCTCATGTTATGTGAAAGAACTCTGCATGGATTAATAAAAGTATAGTAAATCAGACCTATAATTCATACCATGCGGTATCCTAGCATCCAAACGTAATATCCATAATTTCTCCCTATTATGTAGAATTCCCTCCCAATTTCCTCCTCTGAGAGGAACTGCACATACCACAACGGCCATCACCACACTTCCTTTGTAATTTAACCAGGTTGGTTTGTTGTTAATTTTATCCGAAAATGTGCTCGGTGAGATAATGCTGCCCAAATCCTTCCCCTTCCTTGGTACAACCCTGCAACCTGACTCCCGGATCTCTGAAAGCTTATTGTCCCGATATAAAATGGGTAAATTTTTTAAAAACAGATGCTTGATCTGATAAACCTGATTGCTGTATGGGGTTGAAAAGGTTAATGCACATTTCCTATAGAATGTCTGTTCTTTTTTCTGCGACAATAAAGAGGATCTATCCCTTATGGCAGCTATATTACTGCTCTGTTTACCATCCGCTTTTTGTATCCTCTAGATTTTAATCTGTCTGTCATTACATGAGTTTCTTAAAGTCAGAATCATTCGTGCAGTTGCGCCCCCAAGTGAGAGACTGTCCAGCAGGAGTGAAGGGTCGCAGCTTAGCTACAGGCAGCCAGGACCAGCAGACAGGAGTGCAGCAAGGAGGCCTCACAACCAGCCGGGTGGGGAGATTCCTAGCTTGTTTCTAGTCCACCCGGACTCCTAACATCGACTGTGGACTGTACCCTGGAGTCTCCTACTACAGTAAAAGGTAAAGATTGTTCGCAGATCTCTGTTGCAGTGAAATCATGGACACATTGTTGCATTTGTACGCGGCCACAACATGTAACAATGTGTCCATGATTTCACTGCAACCAGAGATCTGCGTACAATGTCTGCACAATTATCTGTGTGTGTAACTGGGCCTTTAAGGAAACAACCCCTGAGTCTGCCAGTTATTCAGCGCCCTGAATCCTGCACCCCTATAGTCTACCATTGCCATAGACGTTTACGGTTGCTACGGGGAACTGTTCTACCTGTGGGAAGCGATAACACCACATCATCCCCGGAGGTCCCGCACTGTAACACCGGCCCAATACCCGGATACCACAGGTGGCGTCACGACACCTTTCTCTTAAATCCTATCCCCCAGAACTTTTCAAAACTGATCCCCTGGGTCACGGAAGCCGGGTCTCAACCCCTGCAGAACTGTTGCCTGATTCCGAGTACCCCATGGACCTGGGGCGGGTCACAAAGTAAAACCCACAAATAACATCAGCTGAAATACAGGAATCACTGAAAACTAGTGGTGTGGCTGTTTCAAGATGCACAATAAGGAGGCACTTGAAGAAAAATGGGCTGCCTGGTCGAGCTGCCAGAAGCCATTACTGCGCAAATGCCACAAAGTATCTCGCCTACAATACACCAAACAGCACAGAGACAAGCCTCCAAACTTCTGGAACAAGGTAATTTGGAGTAATGAGACCAAAATCAAACTTTTTGGCCACAACCATAAACATTAGATTTGGAGAGATGTCAATAAGGCCTATGATGAAAGTAACACCATTCCTACTGTAAAGCATGGAGGAGGATCACTGATGATGTGGGGATGTGTGAGCTACAAAGGCACAGGAAACTTGGTCTAAGGTGAAGGAAACATGAATGCAGCACGTTATCAGCAAATACTGGAGGCAAATTTGCACTCATCAGCCCAGAAGCTGTACATGGGACGTACTTGAATGTTCCAACATGACAACGATCCAAAACACAAGGGCAAGTCGCCCTGTCATTGGCTACAGCAGAACAAAGTGAAGGTTGTGGAGTGGCATCTCAGTCTCCTGACGTCAGTATCATTGAGCCATTCTGGGGAGAACTTAAGCGCGCAGTTCATACAAGAAAGCCCAGGAATTTACAGGAATCAGAGGATTTTTGCCAATAAGAATGGGCAGCTTTACCATCTGAGAAAATAATGAAGATCCTCATCCACAACTACCACAAAAGACTTCAAGCTGTCATTGATGTTGGAGGGGGTAATACACGGTATTAAGAACTGGGGTATGTGAAGTTTTGATCAGGGTCATTTGGATGTTTTTGGTTGTCATTATTATTTAAAAAGAGAAAACACAGTAGTTTGACAATATATGGTTTCACCCATGTGCGGCTGTAGCTGCTCCGCCATCAAGCTCATGGCTGGTGCAGTGTTTGTGCTTGGTGATGTGCGGATGCAGCTGCTTGGCGATGAAGATCCCGGCTGGTGCAGTCTTTGTCTTTGGTGATGTGCGGCTGTAGCTGCTCGGCCATGAAGCTCCCAGCTGGTGCAGTCTTTGCACTTGGTGATCTACAGCTGCAGCTGCTCGGCCATGAAGCTCCTGGCTGATGCAGTGTTTGTGCTTGGTGATGTGCGGCTGCAGCTGCTTTGCCATGAAGCTCCCGGCTGGTGCAGTCTTTGTGCTTGGTGATCTACAGCTGCAGCTGCTTGGCCATGAAGCTCCCACAGGTGCAGTGTTTGTGCTGATGTTACCAGAAGAGGCCTGGACTCTGCAGTTATGGGGTCAGCAGAGCAGTGGGGTCCCTTGTGCCTTCTGCTCCTCAGTACTCGGTTCCCCGCTCTGTAACGTTACGGGGTCTCCACTTCGTGGCTGAGGTTCCTTCCACTTCACAATAATATCACTCACAGGTGATGGGGGGAAGCATTGTTCTACCATATTGACTGTTGATTTCATGCTGACATGTTATCATAAAATAGCGGCATCCTGGAAAATCCACATTCGGGGTGAAAACATTCAACACTGGCTCTGTAGGAGCCAAGGATCACACTTTGTGGTCATGATGCTTTATATTCTGAAACTGCACAAACAGTATTCATAAGTGCTACAATTCTACCACAATTCAGCAATTAGCAGTTGTCAGTAAACTGCACATTTTCTAATGAACCTTTCAAGCCATTTACCTCCTTCCTTGATGGAAGGCTCCTTTCTTAAATAGTAACATTAATCAGTTCATTCCCATCCCCCCCATAAATCAATAGTGTGGCGCCCCTACCACCAGGGTGGCCACATAGGGAACTGCAGGCAGGCACACACGACTAGAGGCGGCACCCAACCCAGAGCCCGGGACTCTAGGTGGGAAAGGGGTGGTGGGTTTAGAGGAAAGTGAGTGGGAAAGAATGTAGATCAGGTGACAGATAGCACAAATAGAGGAAAAGAGGAGGAAGGAGTTAGTAGGCTGGAGTGAGCCGAGCAGCACAGACATCAGAACGACAGACACACATCCCGGTGGGGTTGGGCTTGATGGAGATGCAGAATCCACAGAGTCACAGAAACCATGGAGAGAAAGCTCGTCCATAGCCGGCATCCCAGGGCAGTGTGAGGAAAGAGACCGGACCAGTAGTACTGGGTCTGAGGAACACGGCAGCACTGACTAACTACAGGCGGAGTAGTTTTCCCCAGTTTGGACTGGAGTCACACGGGTAAGATGGAGTCTGGTAACGCCTTTCCAGAGAGGGTTACTGCAGACTAGGCACACACCAGAATGTCGGCTCTGAGGGGAACAGAGATTCTATACCGGCTTCCCAGACAAACCGACGGGGAGCTTCAATTCCAGGTTGGAGTACCTAACACAAGGATTGGAGGCACAGCAGCAACCATGAGGACCCACAAGGGTCCGAGCTGCCGCTAAACTACTCGGAGACAGAACGCAGAGAAACAACAGCCTGGAAGGACTTAAGAAGGAGTAAGGGGTCTCAGAGTGACAGCCTGGCTGCAGAGGGTTCAGTGTTACCGGAGTTAACTCCTTCCTCAGCCACTGAGCCACCATACTGTGCTAACCACTGAGCCACCATACAGTGCTGACCACTGAGCCACCATACAGTGCTGACCACTGAGCCACCGTACAGTGCTGACCACTGAGCCACCGTACAGTGCTAACCACTGAGCCACCGTACAGTGCTAACCACTGATCCACCATACAGTGCTAACCACTGAGCCACCATACAATGCTAACCACTGAGCCACTGTACAGTGCTAACCACTGAGCCACCATACAGTGCTAACCACTGAGCCACCGTACAGTGCTAACCACTGAGCCTCCATACAGTGCTAACCACTGAGCCACCATACAGTGCTAACCACTGAGCCACCATACAGTGCTAACCACTGAGCCACCGTACAGTGCTAACCACTGAGCCACCATACAGTGCTAACCACTGAGCCACCATACAGTGCTAACCACTGAGCTACCATACAGTGCTAACCACTGAGCCCCATACAATGCTAACCACTGAGCCACCATATACAGTGCTAACCACTGAGCCACTATACAGTGCTAACCACTGATCTACCGTACAGTGCTAACCACTAAGCCACCATACAGTGCTAACAACTGATCCACCGTATAGTGCTGTCCACTGAGCCACCATACAGTGCTAACCACTGAGCCACCATAGAGTGCTAACAACCGATTCACCGTACAGTTCTGACCACTGAGCCACTGTAAGTGCTAACCACTGAGCCACCATACAGTGCAACCACTGAGCCACTGTACAGTGCTAACCACTGAGCCACCATACAGTGCTAACCACTGAGCCACCATACAATGCTAACCACTGACCACCATACAGTGCTAACCACTGAGCCACCGTACAGTGCTAACCACTGAGCCACCATACAATGCTAACCACTGAGCCACCTACAGTGCTAACCACTGATCCACCATACAGTGCTAACCACTGAACCACCATATAGTGCTAACCACTGAGCCAACCATACGTTGTGAACCACTGAGCCACCATACAGTGCAACCACTGAGCCACCATACAGTGCTAACCACTGAGCCACCATACAGTGCTAACCACTAGTCCCATATACAGTGCTACCCCACTGATGCCACCACACTACAGTGCTAACCACTTAGTCACCATATACTGTGCTAACCACTGAGCCACCGTATACAGTGCTAACCACTGAGCCACTGTACAGTGCTGACCACTGAGCCACCATACAATGCTAACCACTGAGCCACCATACAATGCTAACCACTGATCCACCGTACAGTGCTAACCACTAGCACCATACAGTGCTGACCACTGAGCCACCATAAAATGCTAACCACTGAGCCACCATTACAATGCTAACCACTGATCCACCGTACAGTGCTAACCACTAAGCCACCATACAGTGCTAACAACTGATCCACCGTATAGTGCTGTCCACTGAGCCACCATACAGTGCTAACCACTGAGCCACCATAGAGTGCTAACAACGATTCACCGTACAGTCTGACCACTGAGCCACTGTAGAGTGCTAACCACTGAGCCACCATACATGCCAACCACTGAGCCACTGTACAGTGCTAACCACACTGACTGCCACCATAGCAGTAGTGCTAACCACTGAGCCACCATAAAATGCTGAACCACTGAGCCACATACAGTGCTAACCACTGAGCCACCATACAGTGCTAACCACTGAGCCACCGTACAGTGCTAACCACTGAGCCACTACATACAGTGCTAACCATTGAGCCACCATACTGTGCTAACCACTGAGCCACCATAACTGTGCTAACCACTGAGCCACTCGTACATGTGCTAAACACACTGAGCCACTGTACAGTGCTAACCACTGAGCCACCATATACAGTGCTAACGACTGAGCCACCATACAGTGCTAACCACTGAGCCACCGTACAGTGCTAACCACTGAGCCACTACATACAGTGCTAACCATTGAGCCACCATACTGTGCTAACCACTGAGCCACCATACTGTGCTAACCACTGAGCCACTGTACAGTGCTAACCACTGAGCCACTGTACAGTGCTAACCACTGAGCCACCATACAGTGCTAACCACTGAGCCACCATACAGTGCTAACCACTGAACCTCCATAAAGTGTTAACCACTGAGCCACCATACAGTGCCAACCACTGAGCCACCATACAGTGCCAACCACTGAGCCACCGTACAGTGCTAACCACTGAGCCACCATACAGTGCTAACAACTGATCCACCGTATAGTGCTGTCCACTGAGCCACGATACAGTGCCAACCACTGAGCCACCGTACAATGCTAACCACTGAGCCACCATAGAGTGCTAACAACCGAATCACTATACAGTTCTGACCACTGAGCCACCGTAAGTGCTAACCACTGAGCCACCATACAGTGCCAACCACTGAGCCACCATACAGTGCCAACCACTGAGCCACTGTACAGTGCTAACCACTGAGCCACCATACAGTGCCAACCACTGAGCCACCGTACAGCGCTAACCACTGAGCCACCATATACAATGCTAACAACTGATCCACCGTATAGTGCTGTCCACTGAGCCACCATACAGTGCTAACCACTGAGCCACCATAGAGTGCTAACAACCGATTCACCGTACAGTTCTGACCACTGAGCCACTGTAGAGTGCTAACCACTGAGCCACAATACAGTGCTAACCACTGAGCCACCATACAGTGCTAACCACTGAGCCACCATACAGTGCTAACCACTGAGCCACCGTACAGTGCTGACCACAGAGCCACCGTACAGTGCTAACCACTGAGCCACCATAGAGTGCTAACAACCGATTCACCATACAGTTCTAACCACTGAGCCACCATACAGTGCCAACCATTGAGCCACCATACAGTGCTGACCACGGAGCCACCATACAGTGCTAACCACTGAGCCACCATACAGTGCTAACCACTGTGCCACCATACAGTGCTAACCACTGAGCCTCCATACAGTGCTAACCACTGAGTCAGGTGTAACTTGAAGCTCATGAGCCCCATTAAAGGCTCCAGAGGGGCCACAAATTATTGCAAAACTTTAATAGCATTGGATTTTTCAAACAAGCCAAAAGGACTTTTTGAACTGTCGAGCCCCATGCTTTGGGGTACTCGGGTATCAGGCTCTGTGGGTAGCGTTGCTGTGTCACGGGGAGTGGTGACCGCACCTGATCCGATGTCCTGGGTGACACTTCAAAAAGGGGTTATATTTACAGGGGATTCTATATACAGTTCACGTGACGCCACCTGTACTACCTGGTGATGGGTTACCAGCGCCGCCACAGTCCGCTGGAGGTAGATGGTAGTGCGGCTGAGTTGGCAAAGCCCTCTACAGGCAGGGCTGTTCCTCCGGGGCAGTGTTACTGGAAGGGAACAGGTTGCAGTAGAAAAATACACGCAGAAACAAAGTCACTTTCTTCGGATACTTTACTGTCAACTTCAAGCAGCATCAGATACAGTTTACAGTTCAGCATTTAGATGTTACAAGAACAAGTAGCTTAACGGGTGGCTGCAAGTGGATCCCAGGTGGTATGGTGGAACCCTTGGTGTGCCTTTGTGGCACCCCAGGGATTAATGTGACACAGTAGTAACGTCCAAGGGTTAACTCCCCACACAACACCGGACACTGCACTAGCGCCTCTAGGCCTGAAGGGGGAGCTAAAGCAGATCCCCAATATATTCTGGTGTCAAGAGGAAGTAGTTAGTTCAGTTCCTGTGAGAACTGAGGAAGGAAGACTGTGGTGTAAAGAGGCTGCATTAGGCTTCTCCACAGTCTGCTACTCAATTCCAGGCCTAGCCAAGGTCTGAGCAGAGGAATTACAAGAAACAGAGGAACACATCTGGGAGACTTAGTTACCTCATAGCCTCTCCTTGGAGGAGCGTGTAGACCGGATACTAGATCCGAAACTGTGACTGACACACGCAGCACAGTGAACACCGGAATAGTGGAGGTTATAGATCTAGACTGTACCTCAGCGAAGCAACACGGTGGGGTCAGAAACACACGGAAAGACTCAAGTTGCAAAGGGGATACCTGTGAGGAGAGGCAGGGCCAGCAGCCTAGCTGAAGCGGCAGCAGGACCACACACACAGCGCAGGAGTGGGAAGCTGAGAACCCAGTCAGGGTGGGAGCAACCCAGCCCCATTACAGACTCCGTGGACAGTACTCTGCTAAAGAACATCTGCAGTAAAAGCTTGGAAAACTTCAAAACCGTGAGTCTGTGTGATCCTTGTGCTCAGCCCCTACGTTCCCTCATAAGCAGCTATCATCTCCACCACTACCCTTACTATCCTGCAACTGTGGCGCCCCGCCAAGCAGGCGTCACAGAGAGGTACTGCACCCGTAAAAGAGGTGCAGTTGCTCCAGCTGCAGGAGGACTCTAGGATGGTGGGTGGGACCCATAACCAGCACTCCCACACTAGTTTACATGGTGGGAGATTGCCCGGGAGGGAATAAAATCACCTCCAGGGGTAGCAAGATAGAGTTAGAGTTGGAAGTTAGAGAGAGTTGGAGTTGAGAATGTGAGAGGAGAGGGTCTCTCGGCTGAGGGACTAGGAGAGATGGAAAAAGAAGACAGGGCTTAAGAAAGAAAGTTTTTCCTGGTGCAGACAGCCAAAGGGAGCGAGGAACTTGAGGAAGTTTATCCCAGACAGCTACCGGGCACCGGAGCCCGCACCTGTGGGATACTTTATGACCACACAGAATCCGGAGTCCCGTGGGGTCTTCAAGTCTCCCGGGTACCTGAGCACACCTAAAGAGGGTACCAGGCACCGCCGAGGAAACGAGTGGCCAGCCAGCAGAGGGTTATCCGACGGGAGCAAGGGTGAGAGAAGGAAGGAGGTCGGACAGATTTCAAGTCGTCAGGCTTTACAATTTTACTGGAAAAAAGGAAGGAACAGACGGGGTAAGAGCACGAAGGCACACACTGAGGGTTCCACCATAAAACCTAGGATCTGCCTGCAGCCACCCGTTAAGCTACCTGTGCTACCTGTCCTCATACCATCAGGAGTGCTGAACTGTGATTTTGTATGCGACTATTGCATATGACAGTAAAGTACCCGAGAAAAGTGAATTAGTTTGTGCTGCATCTTCTTTTGCATGAACTTGCCTCTATACCGGAACGCTGCCCCGGATGTCCATTCCTACCTGTGGAGAACTTTACCAACTCAGCCGTGATATCATCTACCTCTCGGTGGACTGTGGCGGCGCTGGTGAATCATCACCAGAAACTACAGGTGGCGTCACGACAAACTGTACATAATCCCCTGTAAATATCACCCCTTTTTTGAAAGATAGGCCCAGGACACGGGGTCAGGCACGGCCACCACTCCCCGTGACAGCAGGAGCGTTAACCCTTGCAGCCTGACACCCGAGTACCCCAAAGCCTGGACTCAACACAACATCCATAGCATCAATCATAGACATTAACTACCACTGCTCGGGGAACCAGGCTCTACCCGCAGAGAGCCATTACATCACCGGCTGCCAAATATCATCCCTGGAGGTTCTGCAGCAGCGGTGGTCCCCCTGACCACAACCCATGGGTGGCGTCACGACAAACTCCCCTGTAAATATTTCCCCCATTACTTGCGGAACCCGGGGCATGCTCCGGACCAAGACCGCCGTAATATCCCCAGCAGTGCCTCGTTCTGGTACCGAGTACTCCGTGCTAGTGGGCTCCACAACTTCGTTAACCAACTCGTGTTCGTTCTTCCCCGCTTAGGATTGATCTATACCCAGTAGCTCCGTGTAGGTAGTACCAGGAGTCCTCTCCCTCGTTGGTGAGGAAGCAGGCAGACCGCTCTGATGGCAGAGTGCTGTGGCCAATAAACAAGCCACAGCAGCCGGTTGCCGACTGTAAAGCTGGACTTTGGCCGGATCCTCGGGCCTGGCGTTCCCGTGGTGGACTGGCGTATCCCCTGGAGTATGGGCGCTCCACTCTGAGGATCTCCCTTTCTATCTAGGGCCCGGACTTCTCTTGTCGACCGCCCCTCTTCAGGACCTCCTCAAGGTCCCTTCTTCCCTCCGGTTCGGCTTGAAACCGCTCCGGTTTGACCTTCCGCCTCGTTCCACTTAGTCTGAGCTTTCCTGACTCCTTCTCCTCCATCTCCTCCAACTCTCGGTCAAAGACCTCGAGCCAAACACCTCCTGGATCCCCCTAGAGGTGAACATATCTCCTCCCAGGTAACCTCCCACCGCTGTACTAATGTGGAAGTGCTGGGAATGGGTCCCACCCGCCATCCTAGGGTCCACCTGCAGCTGGAGTATTTATGCCTCGTTTACGGGTGTAGTACCCCTCTGTGACGCCTACATATGTGGGGCGCCACACAACCCCTGCGACTATTGTTATTACGCCCCTGCAGACAAGTCCATTCTTACATGTTTGTGCACACATAATGTATATAGGTCAGATGTTAGCTCATAGAAAACAACACTCTGCCCTCAGGATTTCTGGAACCTGTAGTGTTCCTTCACAGCAGACTGAGGCCGGCTCACAAGGAACATGCCCTGCCCACGAGGTACATGCCCCGACATGATTAATATAATCCTCCTATAGCCACGGACAGAGCTCTGTTACTCGCAGCTCTCTGGACCTTTACACTTGTCTTCTACTGTTTCTCCCCAATTCGATTGGCCTCATGTGGCAGGACGTGCCCCTCTTACCAATTATGTCACCTCAAATGGCAAAAAGGAGGAAGAGCAGAAGACTGGACGGATGTGGCGGCAGCAGAACAGGTGAAGAAAGGTGAAATGAAAGTGTTTGTAAATTATTATTTTATTCTAACACTTTCCTGACCCAAAAGACTCGAGAACACTGTCCACTCACTGTCCACACACCGACCGTTCACTGACCGCCCACTGTCCACACACTGACCACCCACTGTCCACACACTGACCACGCACTGACTGCACACTGTCCACATACTGACCGCTCACTGACTGCACACTATCCACACACTGACTGCACACTATCCACACACTGTCCACACACTGTCCACACACTGACCACCCACTGTCCACACACTGACTGCACACTATCCACACACTGTCCACACACTGTCCACACACTGACCACCCACTGTCCACACACTGACCGCACACTGGCCACACACTGACCACACACTGGCCACACACTGACCGCACACTGTCCACACACTGACTGCACTCTGTCCACACACTGACCGCCCATTGTCCACACACTGACTGCCCACAGATCACCTATTCTTCACACACTGTCCAGACACTGTCCGCCCACTGACCGCCCATTGTCCACACAGTGTCTGCCGACTGATCACCTATTCTCCACACACTAACCGCACACTGACTGCACACTGTCCACAACCTGTCCGTCCATTGTCCACACACTGTCCGCCCACTGATCACCTATTCTCCACACACTGACCGCACACTGTCCACAACCTGTCCGTCCATTGTCCACACACTGTCCGCCCACTGATCACCTATTCTCCACACACTGACCGCACACTGTCCACACACTGTCCGCCCACTGACCGCCCATTGTCCACACAGTGTCTGCCGACTGATCACCTATTCTCCACACACTAACCGCACACTGACTGCACACTGTCCACAACCTGTCCGTCCATTGTCCACACACTGTCCGCCCACTGATCACCTATTCTCCACACACTGACCGCACACTGTCCACACACTGTCCGTCCACTGACCCCCCATTGTCCACAGACTGTCTGCCCACAGCTCCATTTTGCTGCCTTACAATGGAATCCCTCAAATCCAAAATTTGTTACAATCCAAATTATTGGGGACATTTGTAACAAAATTGATTCTGTGGAATCGATTCTCTCTCATCTCTAATATAAAATGATAACGCTGCGCCTATAAAAGAGGGAATGGAAATTCCAACCCTGGAATGTAAAGAAGCAGAATGAAAAATATCCATGGACAATGGTGACTATATACATGGTGGTACCAGAGCGTAACTATAATAGGTGCAGGGGTTGCAATCGCACCCGGGCCCTGCAGCCTAGGGGGCCCCAAAATTCCCTTTGGCCTATAGAAAGACACTACTACTATTAAAGATTTGCAATAATTGGGGCCCCGTTGGATCTTTCGAGTTGGGGCCCATGAGCTTCAAGTTACACCACTGGGTGGGTACGTAGTCGGCTCTCACGAAAGATGTTCCGCAGCAGCAGACGCTGAATGTCAATCTTTCCTGATATCAGACATGATATTAATACCCCCTATTTTTGTGACGCCCGTGGTGTTATAAATATGTTGGTGCGGACTCTTGGAGCCTGTGGATTGTGTGTCCCCTGCCAGGATGGGGGCATTCTGCCCAGGAGCGCAGGATCTCTCCTGTTAGCCTTGGCTGTGGCACCTCCTCCATGGGCAGGACCAGCAGCAGTGTTGTGTATATACAGTCCAGGCAGCAGTGTGTCTCAGGCTCCAGCACACAGAGGATTGCCTGTGCCCAGGATTGTCAGCACCAGGTCAGGAGCATGCCTAGCATTGTGCCCCAGCTGCAGACATGTGGTGCATGGGGGGGTGTTATTATTGGGGGCTCATGTGTACAATGACTGTGGACACCCTTTGTTCTGCGCTGCCTGGGAGCTTCTTTTGTTGTCGCTGCCTGTGCACCTTTCGCCGTTAACCCCTTATTGGCCCCTCTTTCTATAGACTGCAAAAAAAGCAATCAATGGGGGAAACCTACAGTTTGGGGAAACACGACGCCCCCGAGTGGTCGTGTCTTGTAAGCACAGTGTGGGGTTCGCACTGGCGTCATATACCAGTCCAATATTTGGGGACGCGAGACGGGATTTCCTTCGTCATTCAAAGGTATTTTTAAGGATTTTACAAAGGGCCATAAATGATCATGGGGTTCATTGATATTAATCGGGCTGTATATAGAGAGTAATATACATTCATAGAGCAGCCCATAAAGCCCTGCAGCATGTAAATGAACACCCCCCTAAATCCCCATCTCCCCCGGGGGTCTGGTTAAATGGAGGACTGCATTACATGGACAGATCAATGATTTTAATGAAAAGCTTGTAATACTCTATTTCCCCTGCGGGGGCGCTGCTGGGGAATTGCACACTTACCATGATCAGTTTAAGATTGGAGGACCTTCCTCCACTAATGGGTAACTAACATGAGGGAGTGTGCAGGATTGTGACCCCTGCTTTGGGGTGAGGAAATCATGTCGCCTCTTGTCTCTGCAACATTAATGAATAATTTTCACTATTGTGACATTGATTATAGGTTAACCCTTTCCGTCCATTCATCCAAAGTCAGTCCCAAAAATCACTTTGGCCTATAGAAAAAGACCTCTGCTTTTTTAAGATTTGCAATAATTAAGGCCCCATTGGAG
>JARQOC010000002.1:717149710-717190928 GCA_033576535.1 Allobates femoralis | reverse complement strand
CCATTGGAGCTTTCTCATTGAGGCCCATGAGCTTCAAGTTACACCAGTGTCCACAGTGATGGAAAGATAGGAATGATTTGCATCATTGTTTAAAAGATACCCCTGCAATCTCCTAATAATGTGCGCCTCATCCTCAGATACCTGATTAAGTGACACAGAAATTCTGCGCCAAAATGTTCTTTAGACTGCTACTTACTCATGTTCCCCATAGAGCCAAAGAGGTGTAATATAAAGGTGTCATGATGTCATCAATCCTTGTACAAGAGGAGGAGGTGAGCTGTGATATCACCTATTGTGAATGGTGGATCCTGTGTTATCTACTGTATATAGAGGTGTTATCAGTCATTGTACAGGAGGAGGAGGTGAGCTGTGATATCACCTATTGTGAATGGTGGATCCTGTGTTATCTACTGTATATAGAGGTGTTATCAGTCATTGTACAGGAGGAGGTGAGCTGTGATATCACCTATTGTGAATGGTGGATCCTGTGTTATCTACTGTATATAGAGGTGTTATCAGTCATTGTACAGGAGGAGGTGAGCTGTGACATCACCTATTGTGAATGGTGGATCCTGTGTTATCTACTGTATATAGAGGTGTTATCAGTCATTGTACAGGAGGAGGACGTGAGCTGTGATATCACCTATTGTGAATGGTGGATCCTGTGTTATCTACTGTATATAGAGGTGTTATCAGTCATTATACAGGAGGAGGAGGTGAGCTGTGATATCGCCTATTGTGAATAATGGATCCTGTGTTATCTACTGTATATAGAGGTGTTATCAGTCATTATACAGGAGGAGGAGGTGAGCTGTGATATCATCTATTGTTAATGGTGGATCCTGTGTTATCTACTGTATATAGAGGTGTTATCAGTCATTGTACAGGAGGAGGTGAGCTGGGATATCACCTATTGTGAATGGTGAATCCTGTGTTATCTACTGTATATGGAGGTGTTATCAGTCATTGTAAAGGAGAAGGAGGTGAGCTGTGATATCACCTATTGTGAATGGTGGATCCTGTGTTATCTACTGTATATAGAGGTGTTATCAGTCATTGTACAAGAGGAGGAGGTGAGCTGTGATATCACCTATTGTGAATGGTGGATCCTGTGTTATCTACTGTATATAGAGGTGTTATCAGTCATTGTACAGGAGGAGGAGGTGAGCTGTGATATCACCTATTGTGAATGGTGGATCCTGTGTTATCTACTGTATATAGAGGTGTTATCAGTCATTGTACAGGAGGAGGAGGTGAGCTGTGATATCACCTATTGTGAATGGTGGATCCTGTGTTATCTACTGTATATAGAGGTGTTATCAGTCATTGTACAGGAGGAGGTGAGCTGTGATATCACCTATTGTGAATGGTGGATCCTGTGTTATCTACTGTATATAGAGGTGTTATCAGTCATTGTACAGGAGGAGGTGAGCTGTGACATCACCTATTGTGAATGGTGGATCCTGTGTTATCTACTGTATATAGAGGTGTTATCAGTCATTGTACAGGAGGAGGACGTGAGCTGTGATATCACCTATTGTGAATGGTGGATCCTGTGTTATCTACTGTATATAGAGGTGTTATCAGTCATTGTACAGGAGGAGGTGAGCTGTGATATCACCTATTGTGAATGGTGGATCCTGTGTTATCTACTGTATATAGAGGTGTTATCAGTCATTGTACAGGAGGAGGTGAGCTGTGACATCACCTATTGTGAATGGTGGATCCTGTGTTATCTACTGTATATAGAGGTGTTATCAGTCATTGTACAGGAGGAGGACGTGAGCTGTGATATCACCTATTGTGAATGGTGGATCCTGTGTTATCTACTGTATATAGAGGTGTTATCAGTCATTATACAGGAGGAGGAGGTGAGCTGTGATATCGCCTATTGTGAATAATGGATCCTGTGTTATCTACTGTATATAGAGGTGTTATCAGTCATTATACAGGAGGAGGAGGTGAGCTGTGATATCATCTATTGTTAATGGTGGATCCTGTGTTATCTACTGTATATAGAGGTGTTATCAGTCATTGTACAGGAGGAGGTGAGCTGGGATATCACCTATTGTGAATGGTGAATCCTGTGTTATCTACTGTATATGGAGGTGTTATCAGTCATTGTAAAGGAGAAGGAGGTGAGCTGTGATATCACCTATTGTGAATGGTGGATCCTGTGTTATCTACTGTATATAGAGGTGTTATCAGTCATTGTACAAGAGGAGGAGGTGAGCTGTGATATCACCTATTGTGAATGGTGGATCCTGTGTTATCTACTGTATATAGAGGTGTTATCAGTCATTGTACAGGAGGAGGAGGTGAGCTGTGATATCACCTATTGTGAATGGTGGATCCTGTGTTATCTACTGTATATAGAGGTGTTATCAGTCATTGTACAGGAGGAGGAGGTGAGCTGTGATATCACCTATTGTGAATGGTGGATCCTGTGTTATCTACTGTATATAGAGGTGTTATCAGTCATTGTACAGGAGGAGGTGAGCTGTGATATCACCTATTGTGAATGGTGGATCCTGTGTTATCTACTGTATATAGAGGTGTTATCAGTCATTGTACAGGAGGAGGTGAGCTGTGACATCACCTATTGTGAATGGTGGATCCTGTGTTATCTACTGTATATAGAGGTGTTATCAGTCATTGTACAGGAGGAGGACGTGAGCTGTGATATCACCTATTGTGAATGGTGGATCCTGTGTTATCTACTGTATATAGAGGTGTTATCAGTCATTATACAGGAGGAGGAGGTGAGCTGTGATATCGCCTATTGTGAATAATGGATCCTGTGTTATCTACTGTATATAGAGGTGTTATCAGTCATTATACAGGAGGAGGAGGTGAGCTGTGATATCATCTATTGTTAATGGTGGATCCTGTGTTATCTACTGTATATAGAGGTGTTATCAGTCATTGTACAGGAGGAGGTGAGCTGGGATATCACCTATTGTGAATGGTGAATCCTGTGTTATCTACTGTATATGGAGGTGTTATCAGTCATTGTAAAGGAGAAGGAGGTGAGCTGTGATATCACCTATTGTGAATGGTGGATCCTGTGTTATCTACTGTATATAGAGGTGTTATCAGTCATTGTACAGGAGGAGGAGGTGAGCTGTGATATCATCTATTGTGAATGGTGGATCCTGTGTTATCTACTGTATATAGAGGTGTTATCAGTCATTATACAGGAGGAGGAGGTGAGCTGTGATATCACCTATTGTGAATGGTGGATCCTGTGTTATCTACTGTATATAGAGGTGTTATCAGTCATTGTACAGGAGGAGGAGGTGAGCTGTGATATCACCTATTGTGAATGGTGTATCCTGTGTTATCTACTGTATTAGAGGTGTTATCAGTCATTGTACAGGAGGAGGAGGTGAGCTGTGATATCACCTATTGTGAATGGTGATCCTGTGTTATCTACTGTATATGAGGTGTTATCAGTCATTGTAAGAGGGAGGAGGTGAGCTGTGATATCACCTATTGTGAATGGTGGATCCTGTGTTATCTACTGTATATAGAGGTGTTATCAGTCATTGTACAGGAGGAGGAGGTGAGCTGTGATATCACTATTGTGAATGGTGGATCCTGTGTTATCTACTGTATATAGAGGTGTTATCAGTCATTGTACAGGAGGAGGAGGTGAGCTGTGATATCACCTATTGTGAATGGTGGATCCTGTGTTATCTACTGTATATAGAGGTGTTATCAGTCATTGTACAGGAGAGGAGGTGAGCTGTGATATCACCTATTGTGAATGGTGATCCTGTGTTATCTACTGTATATAGAGGTGTTATCAGTCATTGTACAGGAGAGGAGGTGAGCTGTGATATCACTATTGTGAATGGTGGATCCTGTGTTATCTACTGTATATAGAGGTGTTATCAGTCATTGTACAGGAGGAGGAGGTGAGCTGTGATATCACCTATTGTGAATGGTGGATCCTGTGTTATCTACTGTATATAGAGGTGTTATCAGTCATTGTACAGGAGGAGAAGTGAGCTGTGATATCACCTATTGTGAATGGTGGATCCTGTGTTATCTACTGTATATAGAGGTGTTATCAGTCATTGTACAGGAGGAGGATGTGAGCTGTGATATCACCTATTGTGAATGGTGGATCCTGTGTTATCTACTGTATATAGAGGTGTTATCAGTCATTGTACAGGAGGAGGAGGTGAGCTGTGATATCACCTATTGTGAATGGTGGATCCTGTGTTATCTACTGTATATAGAGGTGTTATCAGTCATTGTACGAGGAGGAGGTGAGCTGTGATATCACCTATTGTGAATGGTGGATCCTGTGTTATCTACTGTATATAGAGGTGTTATCAGTCATTGTACAGAGGAGGAGTGAGCTGTGATATCACCTATTGTGAATGGTGGATCCTGTGTTATCTACTGTATATAGAGGTGTTTATCAGTCATTTACAGGAGGAGGTGAGCTGTGACATCACCTTTGTGAATGGTGGATCCTGTGTTATCTACTGTATATAGAGGTGTTATCAGTCATTGTACAGGAGGAGGAGTGAGCTGTGATATCACCTATTGTGAATGGTGGATCCTGTGTTATCTACTGTATATAGAGGTGTTATCAGTCATTGTACAGGAGGAGAGGTGAGCTGTGATATCACCTATTGTGAATGGTGGATCCTGTGTTATCTACTGTATATAGAGGTGTTATCAGTCATTGTACAGGAGGAGGTGAGCTGTGATATCACCTATTGTGAATGGTGGATCCTGTGTTATCTACTGTATATAGAGGTGTTATCAGTCATTGTACAGGAGGAGGAGGTGAGCTGTGAATCACCTATTGTGAATGGTGGATCCTGTGTTATCTATGTATATAGAGGTGTTATCAGTCATTGTACAGGAGGAGGTGAGCTGTGATATCACCTATTGTGAATGGTGGATCCTGTGTTATCTACTGTATATAGAGGTGTTATCAGTCATTGTACAGGAGGAGGAGGTGAGCTGTGACATCACCTATTGTGAATGGTGGATCCTGTGTTATCTACTGTATATAGAGGTGTTATCAGTCATTTACAGAGGAGTAGGTGAGCTGTGATATCATACTATTGTGAATGGTGGATCCTGTGTTATCTACTGTATATAAGGTGTTATCAGTCATTGTACAGGAGAGAGTGAGCTGTGATATCACCTATTGTGAATGGTGGATCCTGTGTTATCTACTGTATATAGAGGTGTTATCAGTCATTGTACAGGAGGAGGAGGTGAGCTGTGATATCACCTATTGTGAATGGTGGATCCTGTGTTTCTACTGTATATAGAGGTGTTATCAGTCATTGTACAGGAGGAGGAGGTGAGCTGTGACATCACCTATTGTGAATGGTGGATCCTGTGTTATCTACTGTATATAGAGGTGTTATCAGTCATTGTACAGGAGGAGGAGGTGAGCTGTGACATCACCTATTGTGAATGGTGGATCCTGTGTTATCTACTGTATATAGAGGTGTTATCAGTCATTGTACAGGAGGAGGTGAGCTGTGATATCACCTATTGTGAATGGTGGATCCTGTGTTATCTACTGTATATAGAGGTGTTATCAGTCATTGTACAGGAGGAGGAGGTGAGCTGTGATATCACCTATTGTGAATGGTGGATCCTGATGTATTTTATATGTAGATAGTGATATTGAAAAACACATCAGAAATAAAAAAAAAATAGATTCAACTTAAAAGCCTGGTATAAACAAAAGCTTATTTTCTGCTGACATTTTCACTGTAGATTTAGGCCCAATGGGTGAGATGAGATATGAGGAAGATTCATCATCCTTCACAGCACATTTTTGCATTCTTTAGCATTGAGGCAATTGCCGCCTTAGGCCCATAGAGGTCATTGACTAATATTTAATGTGTCAATGTACCATAGGCGGCCGTCACACTCATCAATATCGTGAGCGATATTCTAAGTGATCACGTGCACGCGCGATCGCTGTCACACAGACAGACTCACCAGCGATGTGGACCAGCGAGATCGCTGGTTACTATGGTACACATCGGGTTACTAGGCACCGCGCGGCGCTTAGTAACCCGACGTTTACCATAGATACCATCTCCCAGCATAGGCTCTGCCGCTGGGAGATCGTTCATCATGGTGTCATACACCACGATGAGGTAGATTGATCAAGCGTTTATCGCTTGATTTGAGCTCCGGCTCACCAATCTGCGATCTAGCGATCAAACGATTTTACATTGTAAAATCGCTTGATTGCACGCAGCGATGCACAAACTATATCGCTTAAGCGATCAAAAAGCAGATCACTTAAACGATATCGTTAGCAATATTGAACCGTGTGATGGCCGCCATAATGACACCAATATTGTGACCTTCTTATGGGGAAAAAATAGCAATCGCGTGCTGTGACTGCCACGCCACCACTTTATGCAACTTTTTGTGTGTCAGGTAAATATTTTTCATCACTTTTCATCTTAGTTCTAGCATTGGCGAGGCCTGCCATTGGACAGTAGTGGTGACGCTTTTCTAGCAGACACATGATGCCCAGCTCAATCCTCTGCTGGTGCCAACCTTCATATAAAACATATAAGATGCATAAAAGTATATATAAGCTCCATAAAATTATAATAGCGGTACTTACTTTGTGGCATCCGTCATCCACTTCTGCCTTAATCATGTCCCCCTATCACGCGATTAGCCAGCAATACTTTCGGTGGCCATATTTGAACACACAAGTGATGGGACTGCAAATATGGCACATGCTAGGGGTGCTTCCAAACGCCAGGTTCTTGCTGCTCACCCCAACCAGTCCCCACAACCCGCAGCTCGTCCCCCCCTAACCTGTCCCAACAGAAGGAGACCCTTCAGGACTTGTGGTGATGTCATGGTGATGGGCGGAGTCACAGATCACATGGGCATTACATCTCAAAGGTCCTTTAGGAGACACGGAGAGGGGGATCACAGAGAGCCAGTGCAAACATGGAGTGGGGGATCACAGAGAGCTGGTACAGACAGCGGCTTCCCCAGTCTCTGTACACTCCCCTCCCCCAGTCCTGGTCTCCACACACTCTGCTCCCATTCCCTGGTCCCAGTCTCCGCATGGTTCAGTCCCTGGTTTCAGTCCCTACACACTCCCCTCCGCCAGTCCTGGTCCCTGCACGCTCCCTTCTCTTGGTCCCGGTCTCCTCACAGGGGGATCAGAGAGAGAGCACACATGGGTATCAGAAAGAGAGCGCACGAGGGCAGAGAGAGCACGCACTGGAAGGGCAGAGATCGCACGCACTGGGGGATCAAAAAGAGCGCACACGGGGATCAGAAAGAGCGTAACACGGGGATCCGAGAGAGAGCGCACACGGCATCTGAGAGAGAGCATGCAGAGGGGGATCAGAGAGAGAGCGCACACAGGGATCAAAGAGAGAGCACACAGGGATCAAAGAGAGAGCACGCACAGGAGGGGCGGAGAGAGAGCGCACTGAGGATGGGACAAGCTCACAGGGGGACAGAGACAGCATACAAAAGAGTAGAGAGCACACACAGGCAAAGGAGAGAGCACATAAGAGGAGAAGACAGAACACGGGGGGAAGACAGGTCAAAGGAGAGAGCACAGGGGGAAGAGACACAGCACACAGAGGGAAGGGAGAGCACACAGGGGTGGTAGACAGCCACCGCCCCCATCGCCACAGAGCCCACCCCCATTGTGATGCCACCACCCTCCCGATTCAATAGCATCGGGCCCATCTGAGCCGTCTCCACCGCTGGTCCAGTAAAAGTGAGCAATCGGTGACGCTTCGGTCAAATAATCATCATAATTAACCTATTGATAGTTCCTGATATTTTATCTTCAATAGCATCGGGCCCACATTGTCAAAATGATACCGCCACACATGGGTGATATAACAATACTAGAATAGTAACTTCATATAATGTCTTGAAAACAGTGCTGTATAATTCTAAAATAATCCGACCATAAAACGGTAACTACCGCAATACAATGCTCAAAAAATATGACACATACAATGTCAACACGGGATATTGTACTCATATACTACTGCCATAAGATGCCACATAGCAGTATGCAATGCTCCAAAATATCACATATTGTCTACAAATAATACCACCAGAAATAGCTAAAAAACGCTTTACAGCACCCAAAAAACTAGGGATAATATTGCCATAAAGTGTTGAATACCGCCAAACAATGCTCAAATATCAGTTCCATAAAACATCGGTGTGATTTCACCAAGATAACAAGGCTGACAGTGCTCAATAATAGCGCCATGGACTATACAGATAATAATAAGCATAAGGAGGGGAGAGTTTATCATTCCTGTATGCCACTTTCTGCTATCAAAAGTCATAAAATTTGGCCCAAGAGAAGGGGCGTTATTGTAATAGTTTTCATGCAACTGTTCGCCCTTTTGCGCCGTCCCTGTCTCTTTTCTTCTGCTTGGACAGTGCATATATTACACTTTTCAAGCTGAAGCCATTAATCGGCTAATATGCAATGCTGTGATATAGCAAAGTATATTCTGTGTCAACACCTACATCTTGTTGGATTTTAAACCCCCCCGCTCTTCATTCACCCGGCTAACTCCGCCAACACCCCCCATCCCCGCTCTTCATTCACCCGGCTATCTCCGCCAACACCCCCCATCCCCGATCTTCATTCACCCGGCTTACTTCGCTCCGCTAGAACCCCCCCTCACTTCGGCTCGGGCTGTAGAAAGTAGACTGCCACCCAGGGCATGATCTACCAGCCAGCCCCTGAGAATGGGTCATAAAGAATTCCATATCTTGTCAAAACTAAATCTATGACACATCTGATGATCATATGAAGGGCTCTGTCATTTATTTTCTGTCACATTTGTTGAAGAAGAGTCTAAGTAAGTACTAAGTCAATCCTTTGAGATGATATTCTCTACTGTTTCACGTCTCCAGGTCTGAGCCACTCCACATATCTCTGTTCCATAATGGCCAATTAGGCCTCTTAATGACATCGCATCTTCAAACTGGAAATCAGAAAGCCATGTTCCCAAAATAACGAACGAGGACGTCAACTGGAACTTCCACTGATCCCATAGACCTGACATTCACAATCCCAACAATGGGTTGGGATGAGTTCAGTATCCATCAATGACCAGAACATGGACACTTCTACTCACTCTTGGAATCAATGGAGGTCCTGGACTCATTAACCTATGACATTCATAAACAGAGAGTTCTAGGAGAATTGGATAGGACCTCTATTGGGGGCCATAGTAGTCAGTCACTTTAAGAATCTGGTAGACCATCTCAAAGTGAAGTTGATTGATCATTAAGAGCATTGTCAAATAAAATATTAGTCTTTTGGACAATATTTTACCCAAAATGTCAACATGTTGACTTGTTGGCTTTAATGGCCCCAGGTGTCCCTGGGGTCTCCTGCTCTTTATAGGGTATATACCGTTCATCTGTTTATGCGTTTACTGAATTATTAGCTTTCTAATTATGGCCATAATTAGTATTTTCCAAGTCTCCCGATGCTGTGATATTTCTAGAAAAAGTCCCGGAGGTCTAATCTGTGTGTGATTGTGTCCAGTACACAGATCTTCCATCTGAGCCGTCTCCACCGCTGGTCCAGTAAAAGTGAGCAATCGGTGACGCTTCGGTCGTAAAATCATCATAATTAACCTATTGATAGTTCCTGATATTTTATCTTCAATAGCATCGGGCCCACATTGTCAAAATGATACCGCCACACATGGGTGATATAACAATACTAGAATAGTAACTTCATATAATGTCTTGAAAACAGTGCTGTATAATTCTAAAATAATCCGACCATAAAACGGTAACTACCACAATGCAATGCTCCAAAAATATGACACATACAATGTCATCAACACGGGATATTGTACTCATATACTACTGCCATAAGATGCCACATAGCAGTATGCAATGCTCCAAAATATCACATGATGTCTACAAATAATACTTACTATTATTATTATTTATTTATATAGCGCCATTAGGTTCCATGGCGCTTTACATGAGGATGAGGGAGACAAGAACAAGTACACTAAATCTAGGTGATCAGGACGTACAGGTACAGGAGGGGCAGGGACCCTGTCCACAAGGGCTCATACCACCATAAATAGCTAAAAAACGCTTTACAGCACCCAAAAAACTAGGGATAATATTGCCATAAAGTGTTGAATACCGCCAAACAGTGCTCAAATATCAGTTCCATAAAAGATCGGTGTGATTTCACCAAGATAACAAGGCTGACAGTGCTCAATAAATAGCGCCATGTACTATACAGATAATAATAAGCATAAGGAGGGGAGAGTTTATCATTCCATAAAACATCGGTGTGATTTCACCAAGATAACAAGGCTGACAGTGCTCAATAATAGCGCCACGTAGTATACAGATAATAATAATAAGCATAAGGAGGGGAGAGTTTATCATTCCTGTATGCCCCTTTCTGCTATCAAAAGTCATACAATTTGGCCCAAGGGAAGGGGCGTTATTGTAATAGTTTTCATGCAACTGTTCGCCCTTTTGCGCCGTCCCTGTCTCTTTTCTTCTGCCTGGACAGTGCATATATTACACTTTTCAAGCTGAAGCCATTAATTGGCTAATATGCAATGCTGTGATATAGCAAAGTATATTATGTGTGATTTTAACATGCCCTATCCTTTTGTTCTCAGAGGAGACAAGTAGCTGCCAAAGGTATCTGCCAGCAGCTCACTCCATTGTCCCCTCTGAAAGAGAATGAGTGGGCTGTGCACCTTTACATCTCTAGGAACTTAGGTTCTGATCATTACATTAGGTCCTGGAGGAAGTTGGATCTGATCTTGATCAATCAGGACACATTCTAGAAGCTATAGATGGGAATAAAGATACACATTGATACATATCGGACAGCAACGAACTGGAAGTTGTAAAGGAATTCAACCAACTTCAATGATCACTCAAGATACCGCAACAACACCGGAAATCAATAGTAGAATAGTTATGGACATATCCACTGTGAAGTCACTGGACAAGGTCTTCACATCAAGGAACATTTCACTGGTGATGAAGACACGGCTCGACATAGTCTGCTCTAGTCTGTAGTAACACATGGAAGTGACACCTGGACAACAAAAGAACAAGACAGAAGAAGAATCATCACCTTTGAAATGTGGAGCTGGAGAAGGAGGTTATCAATACAATGGATAGCAAGAAGAACAAAACATCAATACTGGAACATATCAAGCCAGACATGTCACTGGAAGGAAGATCACCAAGGTACGACTTGTCTACAGATAATAAGAAGAGAGCAATCACTGGAGAAGGACATAATGGTAGGAAGAATAGCAGGAACAAGGCGAAGAGGAAGACCAGAAACCCGATGGCTTGATACAATCAAGTTAATGGCAGAGAAGACCTTGGTGTGACGGGGTGTGCGACAGACCAGGAAGGGACACCAGGCCAATGAACAATCCAACGATATTTATTTGAACAGGGAGAATGGAACAGCACAAATGAAAGAATTCTGCAGAATCCGTAATGAGTCCACAATAGCAGAAACAAGTCCAGGGGCGCCAGCCGGTAATCTGACGCCAGGGAAAATATAGAAATAGTCCTTGGATGAGTTCAATGGATCCAGCAGATGAGGGACACAACACAATTCCACGTGGCAGCTTCTAACCATCAACACATGGCATGAGGATCTGGCCACAGCCTCAGACCCACCACCTTTGGGATTCACCCCAAAACTGACTGGACCAAAACATGAGTCTATTGTTCTGTCTCTTGGGATGAGCCCACGGATGGGGGAGGGTTCACACCCACTTTTGAACATGTGGCTACATTGAGACGTTTCCAGACGCTCCCGGCTCCATTCTGTCTTGCGGGTTTGTTTATTGGAGTCACCCCAGCTGAGAAGAACAAAGACAGAATACCCAGTAGATGTAGTACAAGAGATATTGACCAAGGCCTGATTACATTACAGTCCAGGAACACAGGCCGGGAAAAGGACACACTGTTACACTTAATGGACCTATCTAGGCTTAGAGAAGACCCTGGTGGACCTATCTAGGCTTAGAGAAGACCCTGGTGGACCTATCTAAGCTGCAGAAGATCGATCTTCCTACAGAGCATTAATCCATCAAGTCTCCATGGCTCGAGATCAAGCTGAAGGCCATTAAGATAAAAATAAATGATACATAGAGATTTCTTACAATGTCCTCTACGACCCGTTCCAACTTCTAAGAAGAATGGGCAGGGGCGGACTGGCCCAGGTGGCAGGGAGGCATCTGCCCCCCAGGCCGGTGGTATTGGCCCTTTAGGGTCGCCCACTGTAGTGATAGTGGTCGAGCGGCGGTGCCGCAATTACAGCGGGAACTGGAAAGCAGGTGGCGGGCCGCAGCTGACAGCGAGGTGGAGGGCGGTGAGTGAAGCAGACCGCATCAACCTTCCCACCCCGCTTTTCACCCGGCTACCTCCGCTAGCACCCCCCCGCTCTTCATTCACCTGCCTTACTCCGCTCCGCTAGAACCCCCCTCACTTCGGCTCGGGCTGTAGAAAGTAGACTGCCACCCAGGACATGATCTACCAGCCAGCCCCTGAGATTGGGTCATAAAGAATTCCATATCTTGGCAAAACTAAATCTATGACACATCTGATGATCATATGAAGGGCTCTGCCATTTATTTTCTGTCACATTTGTTGAAGAAGAGTCTAAGTAAGTACTAAGTCAATCCTTTGAGATGATATTCTCTACTGTTTCACGTCTCCAGGTCTGAGCCATTCCACATATCTCTGTTCCATAATGGGCAATTAGGCCTCTTAATGACATCGCATCTTCAAACTGGAAATCAGAAAGCCATGTTCCCAAAATAACAAATGAGGACGTCAACTGGAACTTCCACTGATCCCATAGAGCTGACATTCACAATCCCAACAATGGGTTGGGATGAGTTCAGTCTCCATCAATGACCAGAACATGGACACTTCTACTCACTCTTGGAATCAATGGAGGTCCTGGACTCATTAACCTGTGACATTCATAAACAGGGAGATAGCTTTTGGCATTGAGAGTTCTAGGGGAATTGGATAGGACCTGTTTTGGGGGCCATAGGTAGTCAGTCAGTTTAAGAATCTGGTAGACCATCTCAAAGTGAAGTTGATTGATCATTAAGAGCATTGTGAAATAAAATATTAGTCTTTTGGACAATATTTTACCCAACATGTCAACATGTTGACTTGTTGGCTTAAATGTCCCCAGGTGTCCCTGGGGTCTCCTGCTCTTTATAGGGTATATGCCGTTCATCTGTTTTTGTGTTTACTGAATTATTAGCTTTCTAATTATGGCCATAATGAGTATTTTCCAAGTCTCCCGATGCTGTGATATTTCTAGAAAAAGTCCCGGAGGTCTAATCTGTGTGTGATTGTGTCCAGTACACAGATCTTCCATCTGAGCCGTCTCCACCGCTGGTCCAGTAAAAGTGAGCAATCGGTGACGCTTTGGTCATATAATCATCATAATTAACCCATTGATAGTTCCTGATATTTTATCTTCAAACTGGACACCAAAAAGCCAAGTACCCAAAATTATGAGTACGGTAGGTCCTGAAGAGCCAGTGGTGGTTCAAGACCGAACGAAAATAGGCCCTTAACTCATCCGAACCTGCCAAAGGCAGAAACATTATCAAAAGGAACCGCCGGTCTTGGGGTGATTGGAGTAGAGTATATATTTGAACCCTTTTGGTACTGGCACACAGTTGCCAAATCGACACCCTTGGCATGCACTGTAGGACAGTTAAAAAAACAGAGTGATATTAATGGTATAGCTGTATTTTAGTTTGTTAATTTACATTATGGTCACAGTATGGCTTTATTATTTGGTCACTGTATTGTAATGCATTTCTACTTTGGTATTGTATGGATGGTATTATTGTACTGTATAGCAATGGCCAATCTGCATAGCATTTTGGGTTTATTGGGCCAACGCTTGAAACGTTAATTTGGGCACTTTACTAGATCGAGCTTACAGCACTATATGATATACAGTACAGACCAAATGTTTGGACACACCTTCTCATTCAAAGAGTTTTCTGTATTTTCAGGACTATGAAAATTGTAGATTCACAAGGCATCAAAACTATGAATTAACACACGTGGAATTATATACTATAAAAGTGTGAAACAACTGAAAATATG
This sequence comes from Allobates femoralis, assembly GCA_033576535.1. NCBI lineage: Eukaryota > Metazoa > Chordata > Amphibia > Anura > Aromobatidae > Allobates > Allobates femoralis. Next base: position 717,176,747 of record JARQOC010000002.1, on the reverse strand, counting down.
TCTTATATTCTTGGTTCTTCAAAGTAGCCACCTTTTGCTGTGATTACTGCTTTGCACACTCTTGGCATTCTCTTGATGAGCTTCAAGAGGTAGTCCCTGGAAATGGTCTTCACTTCACAGGTGTGCCCTGTCAGGTTTAATAAGTGGGATTTCTTGCCTTATAAATGGAGTTGGGACCATCAATTGTGTTGTGCAGAAGTCTGGTGGATACACAGCTGATAGTCCTACTGAATAGACTGTTAGAATTTGTATTATGGCAAGAAAAAAGCAGCTAAGTAAAGAAAAACGAGTGGCCATCATTACTTTAAGAAAAGAAGGTCAGTCAGTCCGAAAAATTGGGAAAACTTTGAAAGTGTCCCCAAGTGCAGTTGCAAAAACCATCAAGTGCTACAAAGAAACTGGCTGACATGAGGACTGCCCCAGGAAAGGAAGACCAAGAGTCACCTCTGCTGCGGAGGATAAGTTCATCCGAGTCACCAGCCTCAGAAATCGCAGGTTAACAGCAGCTCAGATTAGAGACCAGGTCAATGCCACACAGAGTTCAAGCAGCAGACACATCTCTACAACAACTGTTAAGAGGAGACTTTGTGCAGCAGGCCTTCATGGTAAAATAGCTGCTAGGAAACCACTGCTAAGGACACGCAACAAGCAGAAAAGACTTGTTTGGGCTAAAGGACACAAGGAATGGACATTAGACCAGTGGGAATCTGTGCTTTGGTCTGATGAGTCCAAATTTCAGATCTTTGGGTCCAACCACCGTGTGTTTGTGCGATGCAGAACAGATGAACGGATGGACTCTACATGCCTGTTTCCCACCATGAAGCATGGAGAGGGTGTGATGGTGTGGGGGTGCTTTTCTGGTGAGGATTTACTGTCGGGGATTTATTCAAAATTGAAGGCATACTGAACCAGCGTGGCTACCACAGCATCTTGCAGCGGCATGCTATTCCATCCGGTTTGTGTTTAGTTGGACCATTATTTATTTTTCAACAGGACAATGACCCCAAACACACCTCCAGGCTGTGCAAGCGCTATTTGACCAAGGAGGAGAGTGATGGGGTGCTACGCCAGATGACCTGGCCTCCACAGTCACCAGACCTGAACCCAATCGAGGTGGTTTGGGGTGAGCTGGACTGTAGAGTGAAGGCAAAAGGGCCAACTAGTGCTAAGCATCTCTGGGAACTCCTTCAAGACTGTTGGAAGACCATTTCTGGTGACTACCTTTCTGGTGACTACCTCTTGAAGCTCATCAAGAGAATGCCAAAGCAGTAATCAAAGCAAAAGGTGGCTACTTTGAAGTACTTAGAATATAAGACATATTTTCAGTTGTTTCACACTTTTATAGTATATAATTCCACATGTGTTAATTCATAGTTTTGATGCCTTCAGTGTGAATCTGCTATTTTCATAGTCATGAAAATAAAGAAAACTCTTTGAATGAGAAGGTGTGTCTAAACTTTTGGTCTGTACTGTAGGTAGGGTGTTTTGACATTGCGCTCTGCTGCACATTCAGTGGTCCCGTCGGTGCTTACGTCCGAACCCTCCGCAAAATGGGCTTCAGACGTATGCGCCGACAGGACTATTGACTTTCAATGGTGCAGCCGGAGTCAACATGTGCTCTTCCATGCCCCATTTTCGGGAGTATATGTGGCGCCCCGCAACGAGTGCGTCACAAGAGGGTATTGCAGCCATAAATGCAGCCGCAATATTCCCTGACACAGCAGTGATCTGGTTAACTTAGAAATCCAACCCTGCATGCATCACCTAGAACAGAGGGCCAATCCTAGGTCCTGGTGGGAGGAGTGCTAGGGAAGTGTGTAGGAGAACAGACCCTTAGTCATAGAGAGAAGGGCTCTAGAACTTGACCTGAGCAGTCTAGAACTTGGAGAGGAGCGGGGGCTCCGCACCCCGTGCAGCCCCCGGGCCGTCACCGGTCGGGTGTCAGCACCTGAGGCCTTAACAACCGGGATTGGGCATCGTAACCACGGGTTCCCAAAAGACTCCCGTGCCCACAACTTCACAGCCGGTTCACTGGTACCGAAGCTGGCAGCAGTTCACCTATGCTACGCGAACCAGAAGCGTGGAGGAGCAGCTTTACAGGAGCACCCCACCACCAGCCAACTTCCAGTCGTCTAACCAGCGGTGTACCCACCGAGGGATCCAAGGCTCCCCAAAACATCCACAACGTACATCTTGGATAGGGCATTGAAGCAGCCTCCCCGTACCCGACCTGGTATTCCTGGGCGACAATGGCAACCACTTAGTTAGAATGGAGGAACACTGCGAATTTCTAAGGGACACCATCACTGCTGAGTCCACCCGGTCCACTACCCGTGAACTGTATACCATGTACTGCCTGCTGGTTACAGTAAAGACCCGTTGCAGAGACTTTCTGTGTCCGTGCTTCCTTATGAACTGTACGTCCGCACTACAAGGTAACCGCAGCTGCCGCACAACATCTTAAGCAGCTCCAGCCTCCGGGGATCACCGCTCAGCCTGTGGGGAGCATTCCATCTTGCTGCTGTCCATCCCCCGGAGGTTCCGCAGCGTCAGTAACAATTACCGAAACTACTCATAGGTGGCGTCACAAATAAATTAAAACCCCTTTAATCTGTTCCACCAAGACGTCTTCAACCCTTTTGATCTGCACTACACCGGGCCCCACTACCGGCAGGCGCAGCCCACCCGTGACAAGGAGGAAGGAAGCATCGCCTTTCTAAACCGGAGTCCCGGCCACGGTGAGTCATATATGTTTCCTGCAGGCAGACACCCGAACGTAGTGTACTATATTCAGCTGTCTGCCTGCAGGAAACATATACTCCCGAAGATGATGCACAGCAGAGCACACGTTGACTCCGTCTGCACCATTAAAGTCAAAAGCTCTGTCAGTGCATACATCCAAATCCCATTTTTCGGAGGGTACAGACGCAAGCCAGGATGGGACCACTGAACGTGCAGCGAAACGCAATGTGAAAGCAGCGGTCGGTACACCATATGACAATACGCCCCACGGTGCGAGCAAACAGAAAATACTGCATAAACCACCATGCTGGATAAAGCTGGCTCTGACAAGGGGCCCAATTACAAATTTTGCTTTGAGGCCAATCCTTGTGTGTCTGTAAGCCTGAGACAAACCTTTCTGTATTATAGAATGGGAGCGATGCTTTCATGTTCACCCTAGAGATAAAGATAATAATAATCTTTATTTATGTAGCGCCAACATATTCCGCGGCGCTTCACAATTCAGAGGTTCATATTCAATCATAAGAAACAGTTATCAGAAAATACAATACAACAAAATACAATACAAAGCATAATACAATAATTAGAGCAAAATAATGACTGCCCTGCTCATAAGAGCTTACAATCTAACAGTGAGGTGGGGGTTACACAAAGTACAGGGGCTTATTTACAATGATGGTATAGTCAACTTGAGGAGATGGAGAACAGATAGGAGCAGTATAAGTGGCCACCAACCATTATTTGTGATCCACTTGAGACTGGTGGAGCAGATAGGCTATGTCTAGATTACTTTGACTAGGGATCATGATAGGCTGCCCTAAAAAGATGTGATTTTAGGGATCGCCTGAAACTATGTAAGTTGTGGATACACGTAATTTCTTGGGGTAGAGCATTCCAGAGAATTGGTGCAGCTCAGGAGAAGTCTTGGAGCTGGGAGTGGGAGGTTCAAATTAATGTAGAAGTAAATCTAAAGTCACTTCCAGAGCAAAGAGAACGGGTGGGGTGATAGACAGAGATGAGGGAGGAGATGTAGGGGGGTGCTGCACTGTGAAGAGCTTTGTGGGTGAGAACAAGCAGTTTGAATTGGATCCTATAGTATATAGGCAGCCAGTGCAATGACTGGCATAGAGCAGAAGCATCCGAGTAACGGTTACTAAGATAGGTGATCCTGGCTGCTGCATTAAGGATGGACTGGAGAGGGGGAGAGTCTACTGCGGGGGAGGCCAATTAAAAGAGAATTACAGTAGTCAAGGTGAGATTGAATCAGGGCCACAGTGAGGGATTTTGTGGTTTCTAAGGTTAGAAAGGGGCCAATTCTAGAGCTGTTCTTCAGGTACAAGCAGCAAGAGAGATTGTATATATGGGGTGAAGGAAAGATCTGCGTCAAACATAACACCCAGACAGCGAGCCTGCTGCCTAGGCGTTATGTGGTGCCACACACACAGAGAGATGTCATATTTAGGGAGGTTAGTGGAGGGCGGGAGCAGAAGAAGTTCAGTTTTGGAAAGGTTGAGTTTCAGATAGAGAGCGGACATGATATTGGAAACTGCGGTTAGACAGTCATTGGTGTTCTTTATTAGAGCGGGAGTAAGGTCAGGGGAAGAAGTGTATAGTTGTGTGTCATCAGCATAAAGATGGTACTGGAAGCCAAATCTGCTCATAGTATGTCCAATCGGGGCTGTGTACAGAGAGAAGAGGTCCAAGAACTGAACCCTGAGGGACCCCAATAGTGAGAGGAAGAGGGGAGGAAGTGGAGCCTGCGAATAATACACTGAAAGAGTGGTCAGAAAGATAGGAGGAGAGCCAGGAGAGAGCCGTGTCCTTGATGCCGATGGAGTGCAGCATAGAGAGTAGGAGATGGTGGTCAACAGTGTCAAAGGCTGCAGAGAGATCAAGAAGAATAAGCAGAGAGTGGTCACCATTACGTTTTGCCGTCAGAAGGTCATTCGTCACTTTGATGAGGGCAGTTTCTGTAGAGTGAAGGGGGCGGAAACCAGACTGTAATGGATTTAGAAAAGAGTGAGTGGAGAGGTAATGAGTGAGGCGGGAGTAGACCAGGCGCTCCAAGAGTTTAGAGATGAAGGGGAGATTGGAGTCTGGTTTGTAGTTGATTGTGCAGGATGGGTCGAGAGAAGTTTTCTTTAATGATGGGGTAATAATAGAGTGTTTGAAGGGGGAGGGGAAGATGTCAGAAGAGAGGGAGAGACTGAAGATTTTGGTTAGTTGAGTGGTGACCACCGGAGAGAGGGTCTGGAGTAGGTGTGAGGGGATGGGGTCAGCAGTGTATGTGGTGGGACAAGAGGAAGAAAGGAGCCTGGAAACTTCTTCTTCTTCTGTGACTGTGTCGAATGTGGAGAGTGAGCCTGAGGAAATGTGGGGAGAGGTAGGGGTAACAGCGAATTGAGGTTGGGAGTTGATTTCCTGCCAGATGTTTTCTATTTTCTCTTTAAATTAAGAAGCCAGATCATCAGCACAGAGCTCAGTGAAAGGGGCCTGCAGTTTAGGACTGAGGAGAGAGTGAAAGGTGTCAAAGAGTTTCTTTGGCTTGTTACATAGTGAGGAGATCAGGGTGGTGACGTAGGTCTGTTTGTCGAGGTGAAGGGCAGAGTTGTAAGTTCTCAGCATAAATTTATAGTGAATGAAGTTTTCTGGTGTGCGGGTTTTCCTCCATAGGCGTTTGGCACTCCTGGAGCATCACTGGAGGAATCGAGTTTGTGATGTGAGCCAAGGCTGTTTCACTCTGTTTGGAGGTTCTGAGGGTGAGGGGCGCTACTTGGTCCAGGGAGCTTCTGAGAGTGTCATTTAAGGGACTTACTGCCAGGACGGGACAGGAGAATGAGGAGATTGGGGACAGTGATAAGTGTAGAGAGTCTGTGAGTGTATGATGGTTAATGGCCTGTAGATTTCTGAATGTGTTATAGGTCGGACTGTGTTGGTGTAGGCGAGGGTTTGTGAGCATAAAGGAGAGAATGTTGTGGTCAGAGAGGGGAAGAGGTGAATTATCTAAGGAGGATGTTGAGCAGAAACGGACAAAGATCAGGTCAAGGGTGTTACCATCCTTGTGTGTCTCCAAGGTTGGGAGCTGAGAGAGGTCAAGAGATGTGGTTAGAGATAGGAGCTGAGATGCAGATGGGGAGATGGGGTTGTTTATGGGGATGGTAAAGTCTCCCAGAATAAGGGTTGGTAATTCTGAGGACATGAAATGCGGCAGCCATGCAGAGAAATGCTTAAGGAACTTGGTGGTTGACCCTGGGGGGCGGTATACCACCGCTACTCTGAGGGGGAGGGGATGGAAGAGCCTAATGGTGTGGACCTAAAAAGAAGGGAATGAGAGTGATGGGGCTGGAGGGATCACCTGGAAAGTACATTGTGGGGACAGGAGTAAGCCAACTTCACCACCATGTCTGCTCCCAGGTCTCGGGGAATGAGAGAAATGTAAGCTGCCATAAGAAATAGGGGACACCGTGTCTGAGTCCTGGATCCAGGTTTCTGTGAGAGCCAGGAGGTTAAGAGAGTTAGTAATAAAGTGGTTGTGGATGAAGGGAAGCTTGTTACATACAGACTGTGGATTCCAGAGAGCGCAATTAAAAGAGATATATAAAGGTGTGCAGGTAATGTATATAAGGTTAGTGGGGTGTCTGTGTGTGGTGGGGGAGGGGTTGAAGTTGGTGGAGGGTGGACTAGGATTTGGAGAGATATTATTTTTATTATTAGGTATTTATATAGCGCTATTAGGATACATGGCGCTTTACAATTTAGAGGGTAGTCAAAGACAAAGACAAGATATCACCTGACAGGAGCAGCAGTAAAAAAGAGAGAATGGCAAATAGTTTTTGTAATTGTGACTTTGTTTCTGATACAACGACCCTGGAATATGGTGGTCTGAGATTGTTCAGTACGTTGAAGATAGTATGGGAGCTCAATACAGTAGAGGGAAGAAGAGAGGGGCAGATGTAGATGAGGGGTGATGGAGGAGGGATGGGGTGGTAAAGGTGAATGGCAAAGGCACATAGAACAATAAACATTGAAGAAAGGGACATGGTAACAAGAAAAAGAAAAAAACATTTGTTGAAAGTAAAGTAAAAAAGACAGCTAGCAGATGGGTATAGCTGGTACCTTCTAGTTACTTCTGTATTATTTCTGAGATATTTCTCACGTAAAACTTTAAAGATGTCACACTTAAATGATGTCAATCCAACCAAGGTCTATGCGACCTGATCCATTGAATTTACACCATTCAAATGCCCAGGAAATGATTTCAGGGGAGAGAGGGGAGGAGGAGGGAGCAGGAGGACAGCTCACAGCAGGGAGTAATAGTTAATAGACCATTTGTACTGCTTCAAACAAGACAGGTAACAGATCAAGATGGAAGAATAGGGTTAGTTGTGAACAAGCGCAGATAGATATGAATATGGATTCAGTTGATATTAAGTACGGTATGTTACACAGCATAACAGCCACGTACCATTGCATACAGAAAGATAGAACCAGATTCAAATGCCGAATCTACCCCCCTGGCATGCACTGTAAGACAGTTAAAAAAACATAGTGATATTAATGGTGTAGCTGTATTTCAGTTATTTCACATTGTGGTCACAGTATGGCGGTAGTAATTGGTCATTGTACTGTAATGCATTTCTACTTTTGGCGGTGGCCACTGTGCACAGCGGTTTTAGTGTTATTGTGCCAATGTTTGGAACTTTAATTTGGGTACTTTACTAGATGGAGCTTACAGCACTATATGGTATACTTACACTGTATGACAGTACACCCCATGGTGCTATAGTTACACTATATGTCAGTACACTCTATGGGGCAAGCGAACAGAAAATACTGCACAAACCACCATGCAGGGTAATGCTGGCTCTGATAAAGGGCCCCATTACAAGTTTTGCTTTGGGGCCCATAGTTGTGCGGCTCTGACAGTGCACAAACCTTTCTGTAATATAGAGAAGGTCATAAAGAGAATGTTCTGGAATTTAACAAAACAGGTTTAGCTGCATCTACTGTGCAGTACTGAGGCTCGAAAGTAAAAGGAGTCGCAGGACAGTGTGCGAGACAGAAATGTTTGCAACTTGGTATCAGACCTTTCCTGATAATTCAGTATTTTATTTGCACTCCGCAGCTTCTGCCAAATGAATTTCAAGGACAAAATATTTTCACCAGTTTATATTCTAATCTACAATCCCAGAAATTCAACAAGTTACATTATAGTCTTTAGTCTCAGAATTGTAAGTTATATTCCTTTACACAGGGGCAGTATTATAGTAGTTATATTCTTGTACATAGGGCAGTATTATAGTAGTTATATTCTTGTACATAGGGGCAGTATTATAGTAGTTATATTCTTGTAATAGGCATATATAGTAATATTTCTGACATAGGAGCAGTATTATAGTAGTTATATTCTTGTATATAGAGCAGTATTATAATAGTTATATTCTTGTACATAGGAGCAGTATTATAGATAGTTATATTCTTGTACATAGGGGCGTATTATAGAGTTATATCTGTACATGGAGCATATTCATATAGTTATATTCTTGTATATAGGGCAGTATTATAGTAGTTATATTCCATTAGTGATATTAATGTACGGGTCAAGATAACAGCAGTACCATTGATACAAAAGTAGCCAGATTAAATGTCATTTACATGGCATGCATGTATAATAGTATATATATACATAGGGATATTAATGGTGTAGCATGTATTTAGTTATTTCATTTGTACATATGGCAGGTATAATTCATTGTACTGTATATATTTTACTTGTTGGGGCATGTCAAGTTAGTTTATTTCAATGTTGGACTTTAATTGGTATTTACTAGATGGAGCACAGCACTATAGGTATACTTACAGTATGCAGTAAATGTGCTATAGTACTATATGTCTAGTACATTAGGGCACAGATATAAATATGCACAACCTACACATAGGATGCTGGCATCTGATAAGGATTACAATTTTGCTTTGGGGCAGTATTTAGTACGTTGACATGCAAAACTTTCTGTAATATAGAGAAGGCATAAAGAGAATGTTCTGGATTTAACAAAACAGTTTAGTGCATCTATCTGTGCATGGACTAGTAGGTGAAGTAAAGGAGTCGCAGTGATCAGTGTGGAGACAGAAATTTTGTAACTTGGTATCAGGACCTTCATGTAATTAGTATTTATTTGCACTCGACAGTATTCAAAGTTATATTCTCAGTACAATAAGTAGATTTTCACAGTATTATATTCTTGTACATAGGGGCATATTTATATTATATTCTTGTCATAGGGCAGTATATAGTAGTTATATCTTGTACATAGGGCAGTATATAGTAGTAATTCTTGTACATAGGGCAGTATTATAGTAGTTATATTCTTGTACATAGGGCAGTATTATAGTAGTTATATTCTTGTACATAGGGGCAGTATTATAGTAGTTATATTCTTGTACATAGGAGCAGTATTATAGTAGTTATATTCTTGTACATAGGGCAGTATTATAGATAGTTATATTCTTGTACATAGGGCAGTATTATAGTAGTTATATTCTTGTACATAGGGGCAGTATTATAGTAGTTATATTCTTGTACATAGGGCAGTATTATAGTAGTTATATTCTTGTATATAGGAGCAGTATTATAGTAGTTATATTCTTGTACATAGGAGCAGTATTATAGTAGTTATATTCTTGTACATAGGGGCAGTATTATAGTAGTTATATTCTTGTACATAGGGCAGTATTATAGTAGTTATATTCTTGTACATAGGAGCAGTATTATAGTAGTTATATTCTTGTAATAGGAGCAGTATTATAGTAGTTATATTCTTGTACATAGGAGCAGTATTATAGTAGTTATATTCTTGTACATAGGGCAGTATTATAGTAGTTATATTCTTGTACATAGGGGCAGTATTATAGTAGTTATATTCTTGTACATAGGGGCAGTATTATAGTAGTTATATTCTTGTACATAGGAGCAGTATTATAGTAGTTATATTCTTGTACATAGGGAGCAGTATTATAGTAGTTATATTCTTGTACATAGGGGCAGTATTATAGTAGTTATATTCTTGTACATAGGGGCAGTATTATAGTAGTTATATTCTTGTACATAGGGCAGTATTATAGTAGTTATATTCTTGTAATAGGGCAGTATTATAGTAGTTATATTCTTGTACATAGGGCAGTATTATAGTAGTTATATTCTTGTACATAGGGCAGTATTATAGTAGTTATATTCTTGTACATAGGAGCAGTATTATAGTAGTTATATTCTTGTACATAGGGGCAGTATTATAGTAGTTATATTCTTGTACATAGGAGCAGTATTATAGTAGTTATATTCTTGTACATAGGAGCAGTATTATAGTAGTTATATTCTTGTACATAGGAGCAGTATTATAGTAGTTATATTCTTGTACATAGGAGCAGTATTATAGTAGTTATATTCTTGTACATAGGGGCAGTATTATAGTAGTTATATTCTTGTACATAGGAGCAGTATTATAGTAGTTATATTCTTGTACATAGGAGCAGTATTATAGTAGTTATATTCTTGTACATAGGGCAGTATTATAGTAGTTATATTCTTGTACATAGGGCAGTATTATAGTAGTTATATTCTTGTACATAGGGCAGTATTATAGTAGTTATATTCTTGTAATAGGGCAGTATTATAGTAGTTATATTCTTGTACATAGGGCAGTATTATAGTAGTTATATTCTTGTACATAGGGAGCAGTATTATAGTAGTTATATTCTTGTAATAGGGGCAGTATTATAGTAGTTATATTCTTGTAATAGGAGATTATAGTAGTTATATTCTTGTAATGGCAGTATTAAGTATTATATTCTTGTACATAGGGCGTTTATAGTAGTTATATTCTTGTACATAGGGCAGTATTATAGTAGTTATATTCTTGTACATAGGAGCAGTATTATAGTAGTTATATTCTTGTACATAGGAGCAGTATTATAGTAGTTATATTCTTGTACAAGGAGCAGTATTATAGTAGTTATATTCTTGTACATAGGGCAGTATATATATTATATTCTTGTACATAGGGCAGTATTATAGTAGTTAATTCTTGTACATAGGAGCAGTATTATAGTAGTTATATTCTTGTAATAGGGGCAGTATATAGTAGTTATATTCTTGTACATAGGGGCAGTATTATAGTAGTTATATCTTGTACATAGGCAGTATTATAGTATATATTCTTGTACATAGGAGCAGTATTATAGTAGTATATATTCTTGTACATAGGAGCAGTATTATAGTAGTTATATTCTTGTACATAGGAGCAGTATTATATAGTTATATTCTTGTACATAGGGCAGTATTATAGTAGTTATATTCTTGTACATAGGGGCAGTATTATAGTAGTTATATTCTTGTACATAGGGCAGTATTATAGTAGTTATATTCTTGTACATAGGGGCAGTATTATAGTAGTTATATTCTTGTACATAGGAGCAGTATTATAGTAGTTATATTCTTGTACATAGGGCAGTATTATATAGTAGTTATATTCTTGTACATAGGGCAGTATTATAGTAGTTATATTCTTGTACATAGGGGCAGTATTATAGTAGTTATATTCTTGTACATAGGAGCAGTATTATAGTAGTTATATTCTTGTAATAGGAGCAGTATTATAGTAGTTATATTCTAGCTTGTATCTGATAGGGCAGTATTATAGTAGTTATATTCTTGTACATAGGAGCAGTATTATAGTAGTTATATTCTTGTACATAGGGGCAGTATTATAGTAGTTATATTCTTGTAATAGGGGCAGTATTATAGTAGTTATATTCTTGTACATAGGAGCAGTATTATAGTAGTTATATTCTTGTATATAGGGGCAGTATTATAGTAGTTATATTCTTGTACATAGGGCAGTATTATAGTAGTTATATTTCTTGTATAATAGGGCAGTATTATAGTAGTTATATTCTTGTACAAGGAGCAGTTTTAGGTTATATTCTTTAATAGATAGTTTTTATATCTTGTATAAGGGCAGTATTATAGTAGTTATATTCTTGTACATAGGAGCAGTATAATAGTAGTTATATTCTTGTACATAGGAGCAGTATTATAGTAGTTATATTCTTGTACATAGGGCAGTATTATAGTAGTTATATTCTTGTACATAGGGCAGTATTATAGTAGTTATATTCTTGTAATAGGGCAGTATTATAGTAGTTATATTCTTGTACATAGGAGCAGTATTATAGTAGTTATATTCTTGTAATAGGGGCAGTATTATAGTAGTTATATTCTTGTATAGGGCAGTATTATAGTAGTTATATTCTTGTACATAGGGCAGTATTATAGTAGTTATATTCTTGTACATAGGGCAGTATTATAGTAGTTATATTCTTGTAATAGGAGCAGTATATAGTAGTTATATTCTTGTATATAGGGCAGTATATAGTAGTTATATTCTTGTACATAGGGGCAGTATTATAGTAGTTATATTCTTGTACATAGGAGCAGTATTATAGTAGTTATATTCTTGTACATAGGGGCAGTATTATAGTAGTATATATTCTTGTACATAGGGAGTATGAGTAATCTTGTATAGGTAGTTATATTCTTGTACATAGGGGCAGTATTATAGTAGTTATATTCTTGTACATAGGGGCAGTATTATAGTAGTTATATTCTTGTATATAGGGCAGTATTATAGTAGTTATATTCTTGTACATAGGAGCAGTATTATAGTAGTTATATTCTTGTACATAGGGGCAGTATTATAGTAGTTATATTCTTGTACATAGGAGCAGTATTATAGTAGTTATATTCTTGTACATAGGGCAGTATTATAGTAGTTATATCTTGTACATAGGGCAGTATTATAGTAGTTATATTCTTGTACAAGGAGCAGTATTATAGTAGTTATATTCTTGTACATAGGAGCAGTATTATAGTAGTTTATTCTTGTACATAGGAGCAGTATTATAGTAGTTATATTCTTGTACATAGGGCAGTATATAGTAGTTATATTCTTGTACATAGGCAGTATTATAGTAGTTATATCTTGTACATAGGGCAGTATTATAGTAGTTATATTCTTGTAATAGGAGCAGTATAATAGTAGTTATATTCTTGTAATAGGGCAGTATTATAGTAGTTATATTCTTGTACATAGGGGCAGTATAATAGTAGTTATATTCTTGTACATAGGGCAGTATTATAGTAGTTATATTCTGTACATAGGGCAGTATTATAGTAGTTATAATTCTTGTAATAGGGCATATTATAGTAGTTATATTCTTGTATATAGGGCAGTATATATAGTTATATTCTTGTAATAGGGCATATTATAGTAGTTATATTCTTGTACATAGGGCAGTATTATATAGTTATATTCTTGTACATAGGAGCAGTATATAGTAGTTATATTCTTTACATAGGGCGTATTATAGTAGTTAATTCTTGTACATAGGGCAGTATTATAGTAGTTATATTCTTGTACACAGGGCAGTATTATAGTAGTTATATTCTTGTACATAGGGGCAGTATTATAGTAGTTATATTCTTGTACATAGGGGCAGTATTATAGTAGTTATATTCTTGTACATAGGGGCAGTATTATAGTAGTTATATTCTTGTACATAGGGGCAGTATTATAGTAGTTATATCTGTACAAGGGCAGTAATTATAGTAGTTATATTCTTGTAATCAGGGCATATTATAGAGTTATATTCTTGTAATAGGACAGTATTATAGTATTAATTCTTGTACATAGGAGCATATAATAGTAGTATATCTTGTACATAGGGCGTATTATAGTAGTTATATTCTTGTACATAGGAGCAGTATTATAGTAGTTAATTCTGTACATAGGCAGTATTATAGTAGTTATATTCTTGTATATAGGGTAGTATTATAGTAGTTATATTCTTGTACATAGAGCATAAATAGTAGTTAATTCTTGTATATAGGGGCAGTATTATAGTAGTTATATTCTTGTAATAGGAGCAGTATTATAGTAGTTATATTCTTGTACATAGGAGCAGTATTATTAGTATTATATTCTTGTACATAGGAGCAGTATTATAGTAGTTATATTCTTGTACATAGGGCAGTATTATAGTAGTTATATTCTTGTATAGGGGGCAGTATTATAGTAGTTATATTCTTGTACATAGGGGCATATTATGTAGTTATATTCTTGTACATAGGAGCAAGTATTATAGTAGTTATATTCTTGTACATAGGGGCAGTATTATAGTAGTATATTCTTGTACATAGGAGCAGTATAATAGTATATATTCTTGTATATAGGAGCAGTATTATAGTAGTTATATTCTTGTACATAGGAGCAGTATTATAGTAGTTATATTCTTGTACATAGGGCAGTATTATAGTAGTTATATTCTTGTATATAGGGCAGTATTATAGTAGTTATATTCTTGTACATAGGAGCAGTATTATAGTAGTTATATTCTTGTACATAGGGAGCAGTATTATAGTAGTTATATCTTGTACATAGGGGGCAGTATTATAGTAGTTATATTCTTGTACATAGGGCAGTATTATAGTAGTTATATTCTTGTACATAGGGGCAGTATTATAAGTAAGTTATATTCTTGTAATAGGAGCAGTATATAGTAGTTATATTCTTGTACATAGGGGCAGTATTATAGTAGTTATATTCTTGTACATAGGGGCAGTATTATAGTAGTTATATTCTTGTACAAAGGGGCAGTATTATAGTAGTTATATTCTTGTACATAGGGCAGTATTATAGTAGTTATATTCTTGTAATAAGGAGCAGTATATATAGTAGTTATATTCTTGTATATGGGCAGTATAATAGTAGTTATATTCTTGTACATACTGATACTTGATATAGAGATTATATAATTCTTGTACATAGGAGCAGTATAATAGTAGTTATATTCTTGTAACATAGGGCAGTATAATAGTAGTTATATTCTTGTACATAGGGCATATTAATAGTAGTTATATTCTTGTACAAGGGGCAGTATTATAGTAGTTATATTCTTGTACATAGGGCAGTATTATAGTAGTTATATTCTTGTAATAGGGGCAGTATTATAGTAGTTATATTCTTGTATATAGGGGCAGTATTATAGTAGTTATATTCTTGTACATAGGAGCAGTATTATAGTAGTTATTATACAGGGAACAGAATTTCTAAGTAGGAGTCTGAGTTTGATGTGGGCTCAGAATATGGAAGTTTAGAATGTGAGGGATTAAATTATGGGAATTTTATTCAGATATATTAAAATACAAAAATAAATAAACTATCAGCAACGGTGTCTACAAAGACAAGGGACATGGAGAGATGCCAACAAATATATGAAAATAAATACAGGTAAAATCAACATAGCAGCAATAACTGGACTGTGATTATGATGGTCATGTAAATTACCGTATACAGATCAAAAGTAAAGGGCCAACTATAGTGCAACAACATGTAAATCGTATAAGCAGAGTGGCTGTGATGAATTGCTGATACAAAGGCGTGAAAAGCAATACCTGATAATATCAGTATGGCAGGAATAGATAAGCTGTAGTTAAAGTATGATGTACCGCATATCACACTGATATATCGCATGTGGATTTAAGTAAAGTGCTGATTATAGTGCTACTAGATGTTAATTCTGTAACCAGTGTAAGGCAGCTTTCAGCTAAAGACGTGAAAGCTACCACTTCGGGGATAGTTTTAAAAGAATCTTTTATTTTATTCTTTTTAAAAATGACTGGTCAAGTCTAACATAGTATACAAAGAGTGAACAAACAGGTGTATTATACAAATTCGCTGAAGGACAACAGCACATAACAATACATGTACCCCTTCCTCTCCCTATGTTTGCAAACTACCTGTCAGTGGAGGTAAATCACCCTAAAGTTTCGGGTGCCCCCACTCCACGGCGGCTCGCCCTATGATAGCCCTAGATGCTACGGGTATCAAAAATAGCAACAATAGAAAGTTGTCAGAGGATGCATACAATATGTCTGGGTAACAACAGGACACAGAATCGGACCAGGGTCAACTTAACTCAAATAGTTTCCCTAGTCCTTTGATTCCACGCTGGTCCACAGTGCATTCACGTTCTTCCTTCAGTTGTGACGTTAAAAGAAACGTTAATGAATCTCCATTGTTTCCATCTTACGCGTTTCGCCTCAGAAATTCAAGATGAGGCTCATCAGAGATCTTTTGGAGTTTCACAACAATTGCCTACAAATTAAACATAACCATTAGTGGAAGAAATCACTTTTTATAACGCCACTATTGGATTTATCAAAAGACAAGTCCCGCATTAGTACAGCCTATGAATAGAAGATAGGACAAGAGCGCCTACAGTCCAAAACGAGCCCATTATCAAAGCAGTGGCCATAAGAAAGGGTAGAAGGAGAAAGAAGAAAAAAAAAAAAAAAAAAAAAAAAAAAAAAAACACAAACCCATACAACTTATAGTCATTGTATACCTGTCACTCTTTTTTCACGAGACAAAGAATAGATCAAGATATTGTATCGCTTCAAAAGAGGGGTCCCAGAATCGGGGTCACGGGGGTGCATTCACTATAATAAGAAATGCGCTTTTACTTATATTGCCTCAAACAATCCATCAGAATGAAAATCCTCCCTCTCTTACCTAACTCCCGGAGACAGTGTACACAGTGGTGGGCATCCAGCTACTGTTAAAGTCATGGACACTCAGGTTTCATATCAACCATGTTAATGTAGGGTCTATGGTAGGTACACAGAGAAAAGGGGTATTACAGCCATTTCTATATATATTCCCCCCTCCCCCACCCTCTATTTAGCCTTACTTACAGAAGAAAACCGTTTCCCTTATATACTGGAAATTATCAGAGAAGAAAATACTTCAGGCCCATAAGCCTCCCATAGAGCTAAAGTGACTAAAGAAGGAATAGTAATCACTACAGGGGTCAAAAAATACATTCTATTATGCTCAATTACAAAGCAAAAAGACTTATCTGCCACCTCCATATGTGTCTGATTCCAGGGTGAAGTGTCCAGGCTGGATGTCCATCCTCTGTGTAACCACATCCTTTATATAACCCCTTTCTGCCCATTGACCTATCACTGATGATTTCCAATAGGTAGCACATGTGGGAGCAACCCTTTACTGACCAAAAAAAAAAAAACAAAAAAAAAAAAAAAAAAGAAAACAGAAAGACAGAAAGAGCAGTGGTCACGTGAATCAAGAAGATGCATCCCATAGACAAATTTCTATTATGTGGAAGCACCAGTAAGATATTGAATACTTTCCAGATATTCATGCTCCCCACCTGCCCCCATATACTCCACATCACTGAAATATATTTTAACATATTAGAATCGTAAGTTCACCATACATATAGGAAAGGGGCTTCTTGGATGTCAGGTGTCCACCAGGGGTAAAAAGAATGATAGAAGAGAAGAAAGAGTTTATTAGAAAGGGCCCAAAATACCACATCAATAGATGCCTTACTTTGCTCTCATCCATTAGTGGGTTTATGATCGGACGTGATTTCTATCTCATCAAAACAACCAGTAACAACATATATACATATATATATATATATACACACATCAGATAAATGGAATGATCCAATATAATAATTGCTATCGTCATCCCTATCAAGACACTTCACCTTCTCGGTCGATATGTGTCTATATCTGTGGCCTGGTTAATATATTCG
Source organism: Allobates femoralis (assembly GCA_033576535.1). Classification (NCBI taxonomy): domain Eukaryota; kingdom Metazoa; phylum Chordata; class Amphibia; order Anura; family Aromobatidae; genus Allobates; species Allobates femoralis. The sequence goes on along the minus strand of JARQOC010000002.1, from coordinate 717,159,323 downwards.
TCTGTACTAGTGTTTGGTCACCTTTCCGAGGCTCTTGAGAGCGCCCTGTCATAGAAAACATGTATATGTCAGTTGTTCGTTCATACCTTTCGGATATACACTGTCAAAAGTGTGGATCCATCTCGACTCTTTTTGGAGCAGAATCTTGTCGGAGTCTCCACCTCTCCTATTTGGTCTGTATACCTCTAGGACCCTAAATTTGAGATGTTTTGCATTTCCCTGATGGAATTCATGGGTATGCCTTGAAACCGGGGTGTCACGTTTGTGCCTAATGTCCCCCAGGTGTTCCCCCATACGTTTCCGTAACTCCCTTTTTGTTTTCCCTATGTAGTCCATGGGGCAGGGACATGTTATGATGTAGATCACTCCCTCAGTTCCGCAATTCGCGAAATTCTTTAGGGGATAAACGATGCCTGTATACGAACAGGTCACGCTTTTCGATGGGGATATCCAAGGACAGAAGGTACAGTGCCCACATCTATAGGTTCCTATCGTTCTCAAACGTGAGAGCCAGGTTTCGGTTGGTTTTGGTGGTTGGTAATAACTATGTACCAGTCTGTCTCTAATAGACCGACCCCTCCTGAATGTTATATTGGGGTACGGTGAGACAAATTTCTTTAGAGTCGGATCGGCAAGTAATATGCCCCAATGCTTTCTTAGACAGTCTCGTACTTCTCTGTTACCAGCATCGAAAGTGCCAATTACCCTTGTTACAGACTCTGAGGTTGCTGATTTGTTCCTGTCTTTATTCGGGGTCAAGAGTGACTCACGCGTCCTTGCTTTTGCGTCCTTAAAAGCTGAATTAAGGACCGCGCGAGGGTAGCCTCTTTCCAAAAATCTGCTCTGCAGATCTTTGGCCTGTCCATGAAATTCTTCCCAATCTGAACAGTTTCTTCGAATACGGAGATACTGTCCCTTGGGAATACCTTTCTTTAGGGGAGCAGGGTGTGCACTTTGCCAGTGAAGAAGATTATTTGTGGCTGTCGGTTTTCTGTAGATGGTTGTCATTATCCGGCCACTCACATCCCTGCTTAACATTACGTCCAGGAAAGGGAGGCTTTCTTTTCTAAACTCAGAAGTAAAAAATAGCCCTAACGCATTTTGGTTCAGGCAGGTCATAAATGATTGGAAGAGGTCAAAAGTTCCTTCCCACAGTACTAAAATGTCGTCCACATAGCGTCCCCAATATAAGATGTTTTTGTCCAGGTAGTCATTGACTCGGTGAAGACGCAGGTGTCCTCCCACCAGCCTAGGAGCAAATTGGCGTAAGATGGGGCGGCGGAACTCCCCATCGCCGTGCCCCTGAGCTGGTGGAAGAACCCGCCCCCAAAGAGAAAATAATTATGAGTCAAAATGAACTCTAAAAGTTCGAGGACAAAATGATTGTGGGCGACAAAGTGGTTTCCATGAGCCCGCAAGAAATGGCGAACGGCCCCCAGTCCCAAGTCATGGTGTATTGAGCTATAAAGTGCTTCTACGTCAATAGACGCAAAAGACGACACCTTCCCCCAGGATGACTCCATCCAACTTAGATATCAAATCACTGGTATCTCTTACAAATGATGGTAAAGAGATCACAAAAGGTCTCAGGATCTTATCAATATAAATCCCAGTATTCTGGGTAATCGAGTCTATCCCCGATACTATTGGTCTTCCTTTTAGGGGTGTAATCCCCTTATACACCTTCGGAAGAACATAGAAGGTTGGTATCTTAGGATTTTTTTGGACAAAAAACTGCATCTCGTTTTTGGATATGAGGCGCTTTTCCAAGCCTCTCACCAGGATTTCATACAGATTGTCGGGGAAGTCTTTTGTAGGATCTTTTTCAAGTCTTCCATAGAAGGAGGTGTCATTTAGAATATTGTAGCACATAGTTGTATATACCTCATGATCCATGATCACCAGATTTCCACCTTTATCTGAGGGTTTTATTATCACCTGCTCGTTTTGGGAGAGACCATTCAATATCCTGAGTTCTTTAGAACTCAAATTATGGCACTCTTTATTCCTAGTTCTAGTGAGCTTTTTCAAGTCCTCATTGACCACTTTAAGAAATATATCTACAGCATCAAAGTTTCCTTTTGGAGGGAGTCTCCTACTTTTTGGTTTTAGGATGTGAAAGGGCCTTGCCCCAGGGTACCCTCTGTTTCAGCTTCAAGGTTCTCCAAATCCATCAAAACACACCTTTCCTCCTCACTAATGTTATTCTTTTCTATGTCCTCTTTGCTAGTTGTATGAAAATACTTTTTCCATTTTAATTTCCTTCCGAATAAGGCCAACTCTTTTGTCCAGCGGAACGCGTCATTTCGCTCCGTTGGGACAAAACTCAGGCCCCTACTCAGAAGATCCACCTCCTCTTTTGTGATTTCATGAGAGGACAGATTTACTATCTGATTCCTTAGCTGTCCAAAGGTACGGGGTCCGTCGTTGGTCTCTGCGACCGTAGGTCGTATGGGACCCCCCTTTGTCCCAAAAAAGAGGGCACCGGCAAAGGCAAACGTAAGAATGAGGGTATGGGTGTGGATGGTGGATTGGGGATCGGAGGGGGAGCTGGGATTTTTTGGGATCCCATTTTTCTCCTGTACCTCCTTCTTTTATTTGTTTTTTTTGGAGGATTCTTTGGGGAATTTTTGGAGGAATCAAAGGGGCATGTGGGTCTTCAGGATCAGATGGTTCCCAGTCTGTTGATGACTTGTTCCAAGACGGGCCCTGTATGAAGGCGTAGGCTTTGTTCTCCCTGAATTCAGCCACGTCCTTTACAAATTTATTATGTTTCCTTGTCTTTAGGGATGCTTGAAAACGCTCTACTGAGGTCTGTAAGATACAGTGTTTCCCCGAAAGTAAGACAGGGTCTTACATTCTTTTTGTGGCCAAAAGTGGCCCCCTGTCTTACTTTCGGGGGGGCTTTACATTGGAGGCCCCACCATCCATCCATCCATCCATCCATCCACACACTGCAGCCATCCATCCACACATTCCCACACATACAGACACATGCATACACATATATACACACCATACACACCACACACACAGTCACACACACACATAGCACCGCTTCTTACCGGGTCCGGTGTGGGTCCCCGATGGTCCTATGCCGTCCTCTGTGCTCCGGTCCGGTCCCGAGATGATTCCCTGCCGCCGCCGTGTTACCGGTGCCTTTTTGCCCCGTATTGCCGTCCTAGCTCCATGGTTCCCTGCTCTTCTGGAGTTCAGTGCCGCACTATCGCCCAGGTCCTGTGAGAGCTTGAAAGCTCCTCTATCAAAAACGTCATTAAAGTCAGTTTTTGTCAAAAATATCGTCTAAATACCACTTTCTATGCCCTTCGAAGTCATAAGGGGATCTACCCCTAAAGGAAGACCAATAGTATCGGATAGACTCGATACCAGAATACTGGATTTATTGATAAGTCCGAGACCTTTTGAATTTTTTACCTATCATGTAAGAGATACAGTGATTGGATATCTAGTTGATGGAATCATCCTGGGAAGTGTCCCCTTTGCGTCTATTGACTAGTAAGCATTTATAGCCTCAACACCATGACTTGGACTGGGCGTTCGCATTTTATAGCGGCTCATGGAAAACCACTTGTCGCACAACCTTTTGTCCTCGAACTTTTAGGTTCATTTGACTCATAATTATTTTCCTCTTTGGGCGTTCTTACACCAGCTCAGGGGCACGGCGATGGGGAGTCCGCGCCCATCTATCAAATTTCTCCTGGGCTGGTGGGAGGACACCTGTGTCTTCACCGAGTCAATGACTACTCTGGACCAAAAACATCTTATATTGGGGACGCTATGTGGACGACATTTTGGTACTGTGGGAAGGAACTTTTGACCTCTTCCAATCATTTATGACCTGCCTGAACCAAAATGCGTTGGGGCTATTTTTTACTTCTGATTTAGAAAAGAAAGCCTCCCTTTCCTGGACGTAATGTTAAGCAGGGATGTGAGTGGCCGGATAATGACAACCATCTACAGAAAACCGACAGCCACAAATAATCTTCTTCACTGGCAAAGTGCACACCCTGTCCCCTAAAGAAAGGTATTCCCAAGGGACAGTATCTCCGTATTCGAAGAAACTGTTCAGATTGGGAAGAATTTCATGGACAGGCCAAAGAATCTGCAGAGCAGATTTTTGGAAAGAGGCCACCCTCGCGCGGTCCTTAATTCAGCTTTTAAGGACGCAAAAGCAAGGACACGTGAGTCACTTTGACCCCAATAAAGACAGGAACAAATCAGCAACCTCAAAGTCTGTAACAAGGGTAATTAGCACTTTCGATGCTGGCAACAGAGAAGTACGAGACTGTCTAAGAAAGCATTGGGGCATATTACTTGCCGATCCGACTCTAAAGAAATTTGTCTCACCTTACCCCAATATAACATTCAGGAGGGTCCGGTCTATTAGAGACAGACTGTACATAGCTATTATCAACCACCAAAACCAACTGAAACCTGGCTCTCACGATTGAGAACCATAGGAACCTATAGATGTGGGCACTGTACCTTCTGCCCTTGGATATCCCCATCGAAAAGCGTGACCTGTTCGTATACAGGCATTGTTTATCCCCTAAAGAATTTCGCAAATTGCGGAATGAGGGGTGATTTACATCATAACTTGTCCCTGCCCATGGATTACATAGGGAAAACAAAAAGGGAGTTATGAAACGCATGGGGGAACACCTGGGGGACATTAGGCACAAACGTGACACCCCAGTTTCCAGCATACCCATGAATTCCATTAGGGAAATGCAAAACATCTTAAATTTAGGGTCCTAGAGGTATATAGACCAAATAGGAGAGGTGGAGACTCCGACAAAATTCTGCTCCAAAAAGAGTCGAGATGGATTCACACTTTCGCAGTGTATATCCGAAAGGTATGAACGAACAACTGACATATACATGTTTTCTATGATAGGGCGCTCTCAGAGCCTCGGAAAGGTGACCAAAACACTAGTACAGACGAATATACTAAACAGGCCATAGTATAGACACATATCGACCGAGAAGGTCAAGTGTCTGATAGGGATGACAAAATTATTATACTGGATCATTCCGTTTATCTGATGTTATATATATATATGTATATATTTTTACTGTTTGTTTGATAAATAGAAATCACTTCCATTGTAAACCCTCTAATGGATGAGAGTAAGGTAAGGTATTTAATGATATGGTATTGTTGGGCCCCTTTCTAATAAATTCCTTTTTCTTTTCTACTCTTCTCTTTACCCCTGGTAGACACCTGACATCCAAGAAGCCCCTTTCCTAATTATGGTGAACTTATGATTCCAATATGCTAAAATATATTCAAAATGGTGATTGTGTGGATATATGGGGGCAGTGGTGAGCATGAATATCTGGAAAGTACTAATATTTATGGTGCTTCCACATAACAGAAATCTGTCTATGGGATGTCATCTTCTGATTAAGTGACCACTGCCTTATCTTTTTTTTTTTCTCTGTATAATGGAGCTCCATTATTCCTGTATTTGAACGCAATCCGCTTTAGTGATGATACTTCGCTGGGGACAACATCCTGTCAGTGAAGGGTTGCTCCCACATGTGCTCCTTATTGAAATCACCAGTGATAGGTTAAGGGCAAAATAGGGGCTATATAAAGGATGTGGACACAGAGGTGAATGCAGCCTGGACACTTCCCCCTTGGAACCAGACACATATGGAGGTGGCAGATAAGTCTTTTTGCTTTGTATTTGGGCATAATAGAATGTATTTTTGACCCTTGTAGTGATTACTATTCCTTCTTTAGTCACTTTAGCTCCTATGGGAGTCTTATGGGCCTGAAGTATTTTCTTCTCTGATAATTCTCCAGTATATAAGGGAAAGGTTTTTTTCTGTAAGTAAGGCTTAAATAGAGGGTAGGGGGACAAATACATATAGAAACGGTCGCAATACCCTTGTTCTTTGTATACTTACCATAGACCCCACATTAATATGGTTGATATGAAACCTGAGTGTCCATGACCTTAACAGTAGCTGGATGCCCACCACTGTGTACACTGTCTCCGGGAGTTAGGTAAGAGAGAGGGAGGTTTTATTCTGATGGTTGTCTGAGGCAATATAATCAAAGACGCATCTCTTTTATAGTGAATGCACCCCCGTGACCCCGACTCTGGGACCCCTCTTCTGAAGCGATACAATATTTGATCTATTTTTGTCTCGTGAAAAAAGAGTGACAGGCTATATAATGACAATCGTAATAAAGGTTTATGTTTTTTTTTTTTTTTTTTTTTTTTTCTCTGCTCTTATTATGGCTCCTTTTTGGCTCTCGTGTCCTATCTTCATTATAGGCTGTACAAATGTAGGACTTGTCTCTTGATTAATCCAAAGTGGTGTTATAATAAAGTGATTTCTTCACTAATGGTTATGTTTAATTTGTAGGCAATTGTTGTGAAACTCCAAAAAGATCTCTGATGAGCCTCATCTTAAATGTCTGAGGCGAAACGCGTAAGATGGAAACAATGGAGATTCATTAACGTTTCTTTTAACGTCACAACTGAAGGAAGAACGTGAATGCACTGTGGACCAGCGTGGAATCAAAGGACTAGGGAAACTATTTGAGTTAAGTTGACCCTGGTCCGATTCTGTGTCCTGTTGTTACCCAGACATATTGTATGCATCCTCTGACAACTTTCTATTGTTGCTATTTTTGATACCCGTAGCATCTAGGGCTATCGTAGGGCGAGCCGCCGTGGAGTGGGGGCACCCGAAACTTTAGGGTGATTTACCTCCACTGACAGGTAGTTTGCAAACATAGGGAGAGGAAGGGGTACATGTATTGTTATGTGCTGTTGTCCTTCAGCGAATTTGTATAATACACCTGTTTGTTCACTCTTTGTATACTATGTTAGACTTGACCAGTCATTTTTAAAAAGAATAAAATAAAAGATTCTTTTAAAACTATCCCGAAGTGGTAGCTTTCACGTCTTTAGCAGTTAAAATAAATCTACCTCACTTACCTTTAAATCTAATTATATGAAGGCAGCTTTCACACTACGATTTTTGCTTCTCCGATGCTGCCCGATAAAAATTGGACAGCATCGGACCGATTTTCGGGCCCCATGCATCCCTATGGGGATCGGGTCAGATCGGATGTGCACTAAATGGCATCCGATTTGGTCCGATCCGATTCTGTCCGATTTTATTATCGGTGCAAAAATCGGAGACTGCTCCGATTTTTGCACCGAAAATAAAATCTGACAGATTCGGATCGGACCAAATCGGATGGCATTTAGTGCACATCCGATCTGACCCGATCCCTATAACATGGGGCCCTATGGAGAAGGGTCCGAGGAAACATCTGATGTCTCCTCGGACCCAATTTTACTGTACTGAGCATGCTCAGTACAGTAAAACTGCTCCTAACTGGGAGCACAAGGGTTAAAAAAACAAAAAACAACTTATGCTCACCTCTCCCCGAGCCCCCGCCGTCTTCCTGAAGGTTCCCGGTGGCTCCCGCAGGCTGCAGAGGTCTTCTTCATGTCTACAGGACCTGCGGTGATGTCACAGTCATGTGACCGCGGTTTACCATGGGAGCCACTGGGAACCTTCAGGAAGACGGCGGGAGACGGCGGGAGCTCGGGGAGAGGTGAGCATAAGGTTTTGTTTTTTTTCAGCCCGGAGGCAATGATTTTATGCCGGAATCGGGTGCCTATTTGGCATCCGATTCCAGGCATCAGAAGGGAGCCGATGCTGTCCGATTTATATCGGACAGCATCGGCTCCCTAAAAATCGTAGTGTGAAAGCACCCTTATATTGAGATGTTAAAGTTGCTGATAAAATGAATGGCACCATGTCCTTCTACCCATGAGGTGCTGCCATAGTACTGCCTGTTTACATTTACTGAATTAAGCTTTGTGTTATGGGTGCTCCTATATAATGATTTTTTTTTACAATTTTGGTACCAATAAGGGCAGCATTATAGTAGTTATATTCTTGTACATAGGAGCAGTATTATAGTAGTTATATTCTTGTACATAGGGACAGTATTATAGTAGTTATATTCTTGTACATAGGAGCAGTATTATAGTAGTTATATTCTTGTACATAGGGGCAGTATTATAGTAGTTATATTCTTGTACATAGGAGCAGTATTATAGTAGTTATATTCTTGTACATAGGGGCAGTATTATAGTAGTTATATTCTTGTACATAGGAGCAGTATTATAGTAGTTATATTCTTATACATAGGAGCAGTATTATAGTAGTTATATTCTTATACATAGGAGCAGTATTATAGTAGTTATATTCTTGTACATAGGGGCAGTATTATAGTAGTTATATTCTTGTATATAGGAGCAGTATTATAGTAGTTATATTCTTGTACATAGGAGCAGTATTATAGTAGTTATATTCTTGTATATAGGAGCAGTATTATAGTAGTTATATTCTTGTACATTGGGTAGTATTATAGTAGTTATATTCTTGTACATAGGAGCAGTATTATAGTAGTTATATTCTTGTATATAGGGGCAGTATTATAGTAGTTATATTCTTGTATATAGGAGCAGTATTATAGTAGTTATATTCTTGTACATAGGAGCTGTATTATAGTAGTTATATTCTTGTATATAGGAGCAGTATTATAGTAGTTATATTCTTGTACATAGGGGCAGTATTATAGTAGTTATATTCTTGTACATAGGAGCAGTATTATAGTAGTTATATTCTTATACATAGGAGCAGTATTATAGTAGTTATATTCTTATACATAGGAGCAGTATTATAGTAGTTATATTCTTATACATAGGAGCAGTATTATAGTAGTTATATTCTTGTACATAGGGGCAGTATTATAGTAGTTATATTCTTGTATATAGGAGCAGTATTATAGTAGTTATATTCTTGTACATAGGAGCAGTATTATAGTAGTTATATTCTTGTATATAGGAGCAGTATTATAGTAGTTATAGTCTTGTACATAGGGGCAGTATTATAGTAGTTATATTCTTGTATATAGGAGCAGTATTATAGTAGTTATATTCTTGTACATAGGGGCAGTATTATAGTAGTTATATTCTTGTACATAGGAGCAGTACTATAGTAGTTATATTCTTGTACATAGGGGGCAGTATTATAGTAGTTATATTCTTGTATATAGGAGCAGTATTATAGTAGTTATATTCTTGTACATAGGAGCAGTACTATAGTAGTTATATTCTTGTACATAGGGGCAGTATTATAGTAGTTATATTCTTGTACATAGGAGCAGTACTATAGTAGTTATATTCTTGTACATAGGGGGCAGTATTATAGTAGTTATATTCTTGTACATAGGGGCAGTATTATAGTAGTTGTATTCTTATACATAGGGGCAGTATTATAGTAGTTATATTCTTGTACATAAGGGCAGTATTATAGTAGTTATATTCTTGTACATAGGAGCAAGGGGCAGTATTATAGTAGTTATATTCTTGTACATAGTGGCAGTATTTGTATTTTTTAGAACAGACTTCATATGTTTTAGTGTTTTTGAGCCTGAACACAATTGGTATGTTAATACAGCAGCAGTATTAAGAATGGAAATAAGGATTAGTCATCAGTAAATCTGTACAGGTCAGGTGCATGGCATGGTTAATTAAACAAACTGAAC